>JAUANT010000172.1:0-50000 GCA_030770115.1 Daphnia galeata | reverse complement strand
GCAAAATAAAAATGTTCTTCCTGAGGGCGGCATTGAATCCCAGTCAATCAACTTTTTGATTTTATTAATACTTTGTACAATCCAGGAGTAACAATTAGTCCAGAATATATTGTATATGTATTAGACTACCTATAATAACCATTTTAAAGTTTTTGGAATCATACAAACATGTTCAATTTTGAAACTAAACATTTAGTTCACAGGATTACATTTTTCATTTGATTTCTTTAAGTCTTTTTTACCCTAGGCCTCCTTGTAAATGGTATCCTTGACAAATAATGGTTCTGGGGCATACTAGGGGACCCTAGTACACCAACCATAGAAAAAAATTGGAAGATACCATAGCCATTGTGTTTATACGGGCTGTAACATAAGCGCAAAATAAAAATGTTCTTCCTGAGGGCGGCATTGAATCCCAGTCAATCAACTTTTTGATTTTATTAATACTTTGTACAATCCAGGAGTAACAATTAGTCCAGAATATATTGTATATGTATTAGACTACCTATAATAACCATTTTAAAGTTTTTGGAATCATACAAACATGTTCAATTTTGAAACTAAACATTTAGTTCACAGGATTACATTTTTCATTTGATTTCTTTAAGTCTTTTTTACCCAGGCCTCCTTACAAATGGTATCCTTGACAAATAATGGTTCTGGGGCATACTAGGGGACCCTAGTACACCAACCATAGAAAAAAATTGGAAGATACCATAGCCATTGTGTTTATACGGGCTGTAACATAAGCGCAAAATAAAAATGTTCTTCCTGAGGGCGGCATTGAATCCCAGTCAATCAACTTTTTGATTTTATTAATACTTTGTACAATCCAGGAGTAACAATTAGTCCAGAATATATTGTATATGTATTAGACTACCTATAATAACCATTTTAAAGTTTTTGGAATCATACAAACATGTTCAATTTTGAAACTAAACATTTAGTTCACAGGATTACATTTTTCATTTGATTTCTTTAAGTCTTTTTTACCCTAGGCCTCCTTGTAAATGGTATCCTTGACAAATAATGGTTCTGGGGCATACTAGGGGACCCTAGTACACCAACCATAGAAAAAAATTGGAAGATACCATAGCCATTGTGTTTATACGGGCTGTAACATAAGCGCAAAATAAAAATGTTCTTCCTGAGGGCGGCATTGAATCCCAGTCAATCAACTTTTTGATTTTATTAATACTTTGTACAATCCAGGAGTAACAATTAGTCCAGAATATATTGTATATGTATTAGACTACCTATAATAACCATTTTAAAGTTTTTGGAATCATACAAACATGTTCAATTTTGAAACTAAACATTTAGTTCACAGGATTACATTTTTCATTTGATTTCTTTAAGTCTTTTTTACCCAGGCCTCCTTGTAAATGGTATCCTTGACAAATAATGGTTCTGGGGCATACTAGGGGACCCTAGTACACCAACCATAGAAAAAAATTGGAAGATACCATAGCCATTGTGTTTATACGGGCTGTAACATAAGCGCAAAATAAAAATGTTCTTCCTGAGGGCGGCATTGAATCCCAGTCAATCAACTTTTTGATTTTATTAATACTTTGTACAATCCAGGAGTAACAATTAGTCCAGAATATATTGTATATGTATTAGACTACCTATAATAACCATTTTAAAGTTTTTGGAATCATACAAACATGTTCAATTTTGAAACTAAACATTTAGTTCACAGGATTACATTTTTCATTTGATTTCTTTAAGTCTTTTTTACCCTAGGCCTCCTTGTAAATGGTATCCTTGACAAATAATGGTTCTGGGGCATACTAGGGGACCCTAGTACACCAACCATAGAAAAAAATTGGAAGATACCATAGCCATTGTGTTTATACGGGCTGTAACATAAGCGCAAAATAAAAATGTTCTTCCTGAGGGCGGCATTGAATCCCAGTCAATCAACTTTTTGATTTTATTAATACTTTGTACAATCCAGGAGTAACAATTAGTCCAGAATATATTGTATATGTATTAGACTACCTATAATAACCATTTTAAAGTTTTTGGAATCATACAAACATGTTCAATTTTGAAACTAAACATTTAGTTCACAGGATTACATTTTTCATTTGATTTCTTTAAGTCTTTTTTACCCTAGGCCTCCTTGTAAATGGTATCCTTGACAAATAATGGTTCTGGGGCATACTAGGGGACCCTAGTACACCAACCATAGAAAAAAATTGGAAGATACCATAGCCATTGTGTTTATACGGGCTGTAACATAAGCGCAAAATAAAAATGTTCTTCCTGAGGGCGGCATTGAATCCCAGTCAATCAACTTTTTGATTTTATTAATACTTTGTACAATCCAGGAGTAACAATTAGTCCAGAATATATTGTATATGTATTAGACTACCTATAATAACCATTTTAAAGTTTTTGGAATCATACAAACATGTTCAATTTTGAAACTAAACATTTAGTTCACAGGATTACATTTTTCATTTGATTTCTTTAAGTCTTTTTTACCCAGACCTCCTTACAAATGGTATAATTGACAAATAATGGTTCTGGGGCATACTACGGGACCCTAGTACACCAACCATAGAAAAAAATTGGAAGATACCATAGCCATTGTGTTTATACGGGCTGTAACATAAGCGCAAAATAAAAATGTTCTTCCTGAGGGCGGCATTGAATCCCAGTCAATCAACTTTTTGATTTTATTAATACTTTGTACAATCCAGGAGTAACAATTAGTCCAGAATATATTGTATATGTATTAGACTACCTATAATAACCATTTTAAAGTTTTTGGAATCATACAAACATGTTCAATTTTGAAACTAAACAATTAGTTCACAGGATTACATTTTTCATTTGATTTCTTTAAGTCTTTTTTACCCTAGGCCTCCTTGTAAATGGTATCCTTGACAAATAATGGTTCTGGGGCATACTAGGGGACCCTAGTACACCAACCATAGAAAAAAATTGGAAGATACCATAGCCATTGTGTTTATACGGGCTGTAACATAAGCGCAAAATAAAAATGTTCTTCCTGAGGGCGGCATTGAATCCCAGTCAATCAACTTTTTGATTTTATTAATACTTTGTACAATCCAGGAGTAACAATTAGTCCAGAATATATTGTATATGTATTAGACTACCTATAATAACCATTTTAAAGTTTTTGGAATCATACAAACATGTTCAATTTTGAAACTAAACATTTAGTTCACAGGATTACATTTTTCATTTGATTTCTTTAAGTCTTTTTTACCCTAGGCCTCCTTGTAAATGGTATCCTTGACAAATAATGGTTCTGGGGCATACTAGGGGACCCTAGTACACCAACCATAGAAAAAAATTGGAAGATACCATAGCCATTGTGTTTATACGGGCTGTAACATAAGCGCAAAATAAAAATGTTCTTCCTGAGGGCGGCATTGAATCCCAGTCAATCAACTTTTTGATTTTATTAATACTTTGTACAATCCAGGAGTAACAATTAGTCCAGAATATATTGTATATGTATTAGACTACCTATAATAACCATTTTAAAGTTTTTGGAATCATACAAACATGTTCAATTTTGAAACTAAACATTTAGTTCACAGGATTACATTTTTCATTTGATTTCTTTAAGTCTTTTTTACCCAGACCTCCTTACAAATTATATAATTGACAAATAATGGTTCTGGGGCATACTACGGGACCCAAGTACACCAACCATAGAAAAAAATTGTAAGATATCATAGCCATTGTGTTTATACGGGCTGTAACATAAGCGCAAAATAAAAGTTTCTTCCTGAGGGACGCATTGAATCCCAGTCAATCAACTTTTTGATTTTATTAATACTTTGTACAATCCAGGAGTAACAATTAGTCCAGAATATATTGTATATGTATTAGACTACCTATAATAACCATTTTAAAGTTTTTGGAATCATACAAACATGTTCAATTTTGAAACTAAACAATTAGTTCACAGGATTACATTTTTCATTTGATTTCTTTAAGTCTTTTTTACCCTAGGCCTCCTTGTAAATGGTATCCTTGACAAATAATGGTTCTGGGGCATACTAGGGGACCCTAGTACACCAACCATAGAAAAAAATTGGAAGATACCATAGCCATTGTGTTTATACGGGCTGTAACATAAGCGCAAAATAAAAATGTTCTTCCTGAGGGCGGCATTGAATCCCAGTCAATCAACTTTTTGATTTTATTAATACTTTGTACAATCCAGGAGTAACAATTAGTCCAGAATATATTGTATATGTATTAGACTACCTATAATAACCATTTTAAAGTTTTTGGAATCATACAAACATGTTCAATTTTGAAACTAAACATTTAGTTCACAGGATTACATTTTTCATTTGATTTCTTTAAGTCTTTTTTACCGCAGACCTCCTTACAAATGATATAATTGACAAATAATGGTTCTGGGGCATACTAGGGGACCCTAGTACACCAACCATAGAAAAAAATTGGAAGATACCATAGCCATTGTGTTTATACGGGCTGTAACATAAGCGCAAAATAAAAATGTTCTTCCTGAGGGCGGCATTGAATCCCAGTCAATCAACTTTTTGATTTTATTAATACTTTGTACAATCCAGGAGTAACAATTAGTCCAGAATATATTGTATATGTATTAGACTACCTATAATAACCATTTTAAAGTTTTTGGAATCATACAAACATGTTCAATTTTGAAACTAAACATTTAGTTCACAGGATTACATTTTTCATTTGATTTCTTTAAGTCTTTTTTACCCTAGGCCTCCTTGTAAATGGTATCCTTGACAAATAATGGTTCTGGGGCATACTAGGGGACCCTAGTACACCAACCATAGAAAAAAATTGGAAGATACCATAGCCATTGTGTTTATACGGGCTGTAACATAAGCGCAAAATAAAAATGTTCTTCCTGAGGGCGGCATTGAATCCCAGTCAATCAACTTTTTGATTTTATTAATACTTTGTACAATCCAGGAGTAACAATTAGTCCAGAATATATTGTATATGTATTAGACTACCTATAATAACCATTTTAAAGTTTTTGGAATCATACAAACATGTTCAATTTTGAAACTAAACATTTAGTTCACAGGATTACATTTTTCATTTGATTTCTTTAAGTCTTTTTTACCCAGACCTCCTTACAAATGGTATAATTGACAAATAATGGTTCTGGGGCATACTACGGGACCCTAGTACACCAACCATAGAAAAAAATTGTATTATATCATAGCCATTGTGTTAATACGGGCTATAACATAAGCGCAAAATAAAAATTTTCTTCCTGAGGGCGGCATTGAATCCCAGTCAATCAACTTTTTGATTTTATTAATACTTTGTACAATCCAGGAGTAACAATTAGTCCAGAATATATTGTATATGTATTAGACTACCTATAATAACCATTTTAAAGTTTTTGGAATCATACAAACATGTTCAATTTTGAAACTAAACAATTAGTTCACAGGATTACATTTTTCATTTGATTTCTTTAAGTCTTTTTTACCCTAGGCCTCCTTGTAAATGGTATCCTTGACAAATAATGGTTCTGGGGCATACTAGGGGACCCTAGTACACCAACCATAGAAAAAAATTGGAAGATACCATAGCCATTGTGTTTATACGGGCTGTAACATAAGCGCAAAATAAAAATGTTCTTCCTGAGGGCGGCATTGAATCCCAGTCAATCAACTTTTTGATTTTATTAATACTTTGTACAATCCAGGAGTAACAATTAGTCCAGAATATATTGTATATGTATTAGACTACCTATAATAACCATTTTAAAGTTTTTGGAATCATACAAACATGTTCAATTTTGAAACTAAACAATTAGTTCACAGGATTACATTTTTCATTTGATTTCTTTAAGTCTTTTTTACCCTAGGCCTCCTTGTAAATGGTATCCTTGACAAATAATGGTTCTGGGGCATACTAGGGGACCCTAGTACACCAACCATAGAAAAAAATTGGAAGATACCATAGCCATTGTGTTTATACGGGCTGTAACATAAGCGCAAAATAAAAATGTTCTTCCTGAGGGCGGCATTGAATCCCAGTCAATCAACTTTTTGATTTTATTAATACTTTGTACAATCCAGGAGTAACAATTAGTCCAGAATATATTGTATATGTATTAGACTACCTATAATAACCATTTTAAAGTTTTTGGAATCATACAAACATGTTCAATTTTGAAACTAAACATTTAGTTCACAGGATTACATTTTTCATTTGATTTCTTTAAGTCTTTTTTACCGCAGACCTCCTTACAAATGGTATCCTTGACAAATAATGGTTCTGGGGCATACTACGGGACCCTAGTACACCAACCATAGAAAAAAATTGGAAGATACCATAGCCATTGTGTTTATACGGGCTGTAACATAAGCGCAAAATAAAAATGTTCTTCCTGAGGGCGGCATTGAATCCCAGTCAATCAACTTTTTGATTTTATTAATACTTTGTACAATCCAGGAGTAACAATTAGTCCAGAATATATTGTATATGTATTAGACTACCTATAATAACCATTTTAAAGTTTTTGGAATCATACAAACATGTTCAATTTTGAAACTAAACAATTAGTTCACAGGATTACATTTTTCATTTGATTTCTTTAAGTCTTTTTTACCCTAGGCCTCCTTGTAAATGGTATCCTTGACAAATAATGGTTCTGGGGCATACTAGGGGACCCTAGTACACCAACCATAGAAAAAAATTGGAAGATACCATAGCCATTGTGTTTATACGGGCTGTAACATAAGCGCAAAATAAAAATGTTCTTCCTGAGGGCGGCATTGAATCCCAGTCAATCAACTTTTTGATTTTATTAATACTTTGTACAATCCAGGAGTAACAATTAGTCCAGAATATATTGTATATGTATTAGACTACCTATAATAACCATTTTAAAGTTTTTGGAATCATACAAACATGTTCAATTTTGAAACTAAACATTTAGTTCACAGGATTACATTTTTCATTTGATTTCTTTAAGTCTTTTTTACCCTAGGCCTCCTTGTAAATGGTATCCTTGACAAATAATGGTTCTGGGGCATACTAGGGGACCCTAGTACACCAACCATAGAAAAAAATTGGAAGATACCATAGCCATTGTGTTTATACGGACTGTAACATAAGCGCAAAATAAAAATGTTCTTCCTGGAGGGCGGCATTGAATCCCAGTCAATCAACTTTTTGATTTAATTAATACTTTGTACAATCCAGGAGTAATAATTAGTCCAGAATATATTGTATATGTAATAGACTACCTATAATAACCATTTTTATAGTTTTTGGAATCATACAAACATGTCAATTTTGAAACTAAACATTTAGTTCACAGGATTAACATTTTCATTTGATTTCTTTAAGTCTTTTTTACCGCACGACCTCCTTACAAATTATATAATTGACAAATAATGGTTCTGGGGCATACTACGGGACCCAAGTACACCAACCATAGAAAAAAATTTGTATTATTCATAGCCATTGTGTTTAATACGGGCTATAACATAAGCGCAAAATAAAAGTTTTCTTCCTGAGGGACGCTTTGAAACCCAGTCAATCAACTTTTTGATTTTATTAATACTTTGTACAATCCAGGAGTAACAATTAGTCCAGAATATATTGTATATGTATTAGACTACCTATAATAACCATTTTAAAGTTTTTTGGAATCATACAAACATGTTCAATTTTGAAACTAAACCAATTAGTTCACCAGGATTACATTTTTCATTTGATTTCTTTAAGTCTCTTTTTTACCCTAGGCCTCTCTTGTAAATGGTATCCTTGACATATAATGGTTCTGGGGCATACTAGGGGACCCTAGTACACCAACCATAGAAAAAAATTGGAAGATACCAAAGCCATTGTGTTTATACGGGCTGTAAACATAAGCGCAAAATAAAAATGTTCCTTCCTGAGGGCGGCATTGAATCCCAGTCAATCAACTTTTTGATTTTATTAATACTTTGTACAATCCAGGAGTAACAATTAGTCCAGAATATATTGTATATGTATTAGGACTACCTATAATAACCATTTTAAAGTTTTTGGAATCATACAAACATGTTCAATTTTGAAACTAAACATTTAGTTCACAGGATTACATTTTTTCATTTGATTTCTTTAAGTCTTTTTTACCGCAGACCTCCCTTACAAATGATATAATTGACAAATAATGGTTCTGGGGCATACTAGGGGACCCTAGTACACCAACCATAGAAAAAAATTGGAAGATACCATAGCCATTGTGTTTATACGGGCTGTAACATAAGCGCAAAATAAAAATGTTCTTCCTGAGGGCGGCATTGAATCCCAGTCAATCAACTTTTTGATTTAATTAATACTTTGTACAATCCAGGGAGTAACAATTAGTCCAGAATATATTGTATATGTATTAGACTACCTATAATAACCATTTTAAAGTTTTTGGAATCATACAAACATGTTCAATTTTGAAACTAAACATTTAGTTCACAGGATTACATTTTTCATTTGATTTCTTTTAAGTCTTTTTTACCCTAGGCCTCCTTGTAAATGGTATCCTTGACATATAATGGTTCTGGGGCATACTAGGGGACCCTAGTACACCAACCATAGAAAAAAATTGGAAGATACCATAGCCATTGTGTTTATACGGGCTGTAACATAAGCGCAAAATAAAAATGTTCTTCCTGAGGGCGGCATTGAATCCCAGTCAATCAACCTTTTTTGATTTTATTAATACTTTGTACAATCCAGGAGTAACAATTAGTCCAGAATATATTGTATATGTATTAGACTACCTATAATAACCATTTTAAAGTTTTTGGAATCATACAAACATGTTCAATTTTGAAACTTAACAATTAGTTCACAGGATTACATTTTTCATTTGATTTCTGCAAGTCTTTTTTACCCTAGGCCTCCTTGTAAATGGTATCCTTGACAAATAATGGTTCTGGGGCATACTAGGGGACCCTAGTACACCAACCATAGAAAAAAATTGGAAGATACCATAGCCATTGTGTTTATACGGGCTGTAACATAAGCGCAAAATAAAAATGTTCTTCCTGAGGGCGGCATTGAATCCCAGTCAATCAACTTTTTGATTTAATTAATACTTTGTACAATCCAGGAGTAACAATTAGTCCAGAATATATTGTATATGTATTATACTACCTATAATAACCATTTTAAAGTTTTTGGAATCATACAAACATGTTCAATTTTGAAACTAAACATTTAGTTCACAGGATTACATTTTTCATTTGATTTCTTTAAGTCTTTTTTACCGCAGACCTCCTTACAAATGATATAATTGACAAATAATGGTTCTGGGGCATACTACGGGACCCTAGTACACCAACCATAGAAAAAAATTGGAAGATACCATAGCCATTGTGTTTATACGGGCTATAACATAAGCGCAAAATAAAAATGTTCTTCCTGAGGGCGGCATTGAATCCCAGTCAATCAACTTTTTGATTTTATTAATACTTTGTACAATCCAGGAGTAACAATTAGTCCAGAATATATTGTATATGTATTAGACTACCTATAATAACCATTTTAAAGTTTTTGGAATCATACAAACATGTTCAATTTTGAAACTAAACAATTAGTTCACAGGATTACATTTTTCATTTGATTTCTTTAAGTCTTTTTTACCCTAGGCCTCCTTGTAAATGGTATCCTTGACATATAATGGTTCTGGGGCATACTAGGGGACCCTAGTACACCAACCATAGAAAAAAATTGGAAGATACCAAAGCCATTGTGTTTATACGGGCTGTAACATAAGCGCAAAATAAAAATGTTCTTCCTGAGGGCGGCATTGAATCCCAGTCAATCAACTTTTTGATTTTATTAATACTTTGTACAATCCAGGAGTAACAATTAGTCCAGAATATATTGTATATGTATTATACTACCTATAATAACCATTTTAAAGTTTTTGGAATCATACAAACATGTTCAATTTTGAAACTAAACATTTAGTTCACAGGATTACATTTTTCATTTGATTTCTTTAAGTCTTTTTTACCGCAGACCTCCTTACAAATTATATAATTGACAAATAATGGTTCTGGGGCATACTACGGGACCCAAGTACACCAACCATAGAAAAAAATTTGTATTATATCATAGCCATTGTGTTAATACGGGCTATAACATAAGCGCAAAATAAAAGTTTTCTTCCTGAGGGACGCTTTGAAACCCAGTCAATCAACTTTTTGATTTTATTAATACTTTGTACAATCCAGGAGTAACAATTAGTCCAGAATATATTGTATATGTATTAGACTACCTATAATAACCATTTTAAAGTTTTTGGAATCATACAAACATGTTCAATTTTGAAACTAAACAATTAGTTCACAGGATTACATTTTTCATTTGATTTCTTTAAGTCTTTTTTACCCTAGGCCTCCTTGTAAATGGTATCCTTGACATATAATGGTTCTGGGGCATACTAGGGGACCCTAGTACACCAACCATAGAAAAAAATTGGAAGATACCAAAGCCATTGTGTTTATACGGGCTGTAACATAAGCGCAAAATAAAAATGTTCTTCCTGAGGGCGGCATTGAATCCCAGTCAATCAACTTTTTGATTTTATTAATACTTTGTACAATCCAGGAGTAACAATTAGTCCAGAATATATTGTATATGTATTAGACTACCTATAATAACCATTTTAAAGTTTTTGGAATCATACAAACATGTTCAATTTTGAAACTAAACATTTAGTTCACAGGATTACATTTTTCATTTGATTTCTTTAAGTCTTTTTTACCGCAGACCTCCTTACAAATGATATAATTGACAAATAATGGTTCTGGGGCATACTAGGGGACCCTAGTACACCAACCATAGAAAAAAATTGGAAGATACCATAGCCATTGTGTTTATACGGGCTGTAACATAAGCGCAAAATAAAAATGTTCTTCCTGAGGGCGGCATTGAATCCCAGTCAATCAACTTTTTGATTTAATTAATACTTTGTACAATCCAGGAGTAACAATTAGTCCAGAATATATTGTATATGTATTAGACTACCTATAATAACCATTTTAAAGTTTTTTGGAATCATACAAACATGTTCAATTTTGAAACTAAACATTTAGTTCACAGGATTACATTTTTCATTTGATTTCTTTAAGTCTTTTTTACCCTAGGCCTCCTTGTAAATGGTATCCTTGACATATAATGGTTCTGGGGCATACTAGGGGACCCTAGTACACCAACCATAGAAAAAAAATTGGAAGATACCATAGCCATTGTGTTTATACGGGCTGTAACATAAGCGCAAAATAAAAATGTTCTTCCTGAGGGCGGCATTGAATCCCAGTCAATCAACTTTTTGATTTTATTAATACTTTGTACAATCCAGGAGTAACAATTAGTCCAGAATATATTGTATATGTATTAGACTACCTATAATAACCATTTTAAAGTTTTTGGAATCATACAAACATGTTCAATTTTGAAACTTAACAATTAGTTCACAGGATTACATTTTTCATTTGATTTCTGCAAGTCTTTTTTACCCTAGGCCTCCTTGTAAATGGTATCCTTGACAAATAATGGTTCTGGGGCATACTAGGGGACCCTAGTACACCAACCATAGAAAAAAATTGGAAGATACCATAGCCATTGTGTTTATACGGGCTGTAACATAAGCGCAAAATAAAAATGTTCTTCCTGAGGGCGGCATTGAATCCCAGTCAATCAACTTTTTGATTTAATTAATACTTTGTACAATCCAGGAGTAACAATTAGTCCAGAATATATTGTATATGTATTATACTACCTATAATAACCATTTTAAAGTTTTTGGAATCATACAAACATGTTCAATTTTGAAACTAAACATTTAGTTCACAGGATTACATTTTTCATTTGATTTCTTTAAGTCTTTTTTACCGCAGACCTCCTTACAAATGATATAATTGACAAATAATGGTTCTGGGGCATACTACGGGACCCTAGTACACCAACCATAGAAAAAAATTGGAAGATACCATAGCCATTGTGTTTATACGGGCTATAACATAAGCGCAAAATAAAAATGTTCTTCCTGAGGGCGGCATTGAATCCCAGTCAATCAACTTTTTGATTTTATTAATACTTTGTACAATCCAGGAGTAACAATTAGTCCAGAATATATTGTATATGTATTAGACTACCTATAATAACCATTTTAAAGTTTTTGGAATCATACAAACATGTTCAATTTTGAAACTAAACATTTAGTTCACAGGATTACATTTTTCATTTGATTTCTTTAAGTCTTTTTTACCGCAGACCTCCTTACAAATGATATAATTGACAAATAATGGTTCTGGGGCATACTACGGGACCCTAGTACACCAACCATAGAAAAAAATTGGAAGATACCATAGCCATTGTGTTTATACGGGCTATAACATAAGCGCAAAATAAAAATGTTCTTCCTGAGGGCGGCATTGAATCCCAGTCAATCAACTTTTTGATTTTATTAATACTTTGTACAATCCAGGAGTAACAATTAGTCCAGAATATATTGTATATGTATTAGACTACCTATAATAACCATTTTAAAGTTTTTGGAATCATACAAACATGTTCAATTTTGAAACTAAACAATTAGTTCACAGGATTACATTTTTCATTTGATTTCTTTAAGTCTTTTTTACCCTAGGCCTCCTTGTAAATGGTATCCTTGACAAATAATGGTTCTGGGGCATACTAGGGGACCCTAGTACACCAACCATAGAAAAAAATTGGAAGATACCAAAGCCATTGTGTTTATACGGGCTGTAACATAAGCGCAAAATAAAAATGTTCTTCCTGAGGGCGGCATTGAATCCCAGTCAATCAACTTTTTGATTTTATTAATACTTTGTACAATCCAGGAGTAACAATTAGTCCAGAATATATTGTATATGTATTAGACTACCTATAATAACCATTTTAAAGTTTTTGGAATCATACAAACATGTTCAATTTTGAAACTAAACAATTAGTTCACAGGATTACATTTTTCATTTGATTTCTTTAAGTCTTTTTTACCGCAGACCTCCTAACAAATGATATAATTGACAAATAATGGTTCTGGGGCATACTACGGGACCCTAGTACACCAACCATAGAAAAAAATTGGAAGATACCATAGCCATTGTGTTTATACGGGCTATAACATAAGCGCAAAATAAAAATGTTCTTCCTGAGGGCGGCATTGAATCCCAGATAATCAACTTTTTGATTTTATTAATACTTTGTACAATCCAGGAGTAACAATTAGTCCAGAATATATTGTATATGTATTAGACTACCTATAATAACCATTTTAAAGTTTTTGGAATCATACAAACATGTTCAATTTTGAAACTAAACCATTAGTTCACAGGATTACATTTTTCATTTGATTTCTGCAAGTCTTTTTTACCCTAGGCCTCCTTGTAAATGGTATCCTTGACAAATAATGGTTCTGGGGCATACTAGGGGACCCTAGTACACCAACCATAGAAGATACCATAGCCATTGTGTTTATACGGGCTGTAACATAAGCGCAAAATAAAAATGTTCTTCCTGAGGGCGGCATTGAATCCCAGTCAATCAACTTTTTGATTTAATTAATACTTTGTACAATCCAGGAGTAACAATTAGTCCAGAATATATTGTATATGTATTAGACTACCTATAATAACCATTTTAAAGTTTTTGGAATCATACAAACATGTTCAATTTTGAAACTAAACAATTAGTTCACAGGATTACATTTTTCATTTGATTTCTTTAAGTCTTTTTTACCGCAGACCTCCTTACAAATGATATAATTGACAAATAATGGTTCTGGGGCATACTACGGGACCCTAGTACACCAACCATAGAAAAAAATTGGAAGATACCATAGCCATTGTGTTTATACGGGCTATAACATAAGCGCAAAATAAAAATGTTCTTCCTGAGGGCGGCATTGAATCCCAGATAATCAACTTTTTGATTTTATTAATACTTTGTACAATCCAGGAGTAACAATTAGTCCAGAATATATTGTATATGTATTAGACTACCTATCCCTAGTACCTGCCTTCAGTGAATTTCCCGTTCCGGTGGTTTTCACCCCTTTTAAACCCTTTCTTTTGAGGGAAAAAAAGGGTTCCACCCACGCTCGTTATAATAAGGTGATAAGGGTTACAGTCACCGTTTTTTACTCAGATAAAAACCAGTTCATTTCACCGACTTTTTTTTTGTTTCTTTTCCTTTCTTCCGTCGGCAAAATATAAAGAATTTTAAGAAGCTTAACTTTCTCTTAATCCGCGCGTGCTCTTAAAAAAGGCGGCGCTTTTTTATGTTTTTTATCAAGTCTTTTCCCCTCATTAGTTTCAAAGAAAGCCTACCGACCCACCACCCACTTTGCCAGCGGCGAGTGAAACCTCCCAACCTAATTCCTAAATATCCTACTTGAAATACACGTCTTTACTTCATTTATCTCACACAACTAAATAGCTCAGGTGTTAGCGAAGAGAGCTACTGATTCAAAGCAATATGTTTCTGGGTTCAAACCCCGGTTCGGTCAAAGGAAAAAAAGTCGAGTATCACTAAGGGAAGAAATACTTTTGAAGATAAAATAAATGTTTCCTCATAAATTTATAGCAAGGGTATTAATAAGACCTTGAAAGGGAATTAAGAGCCCGGAAAAAATTTATAAGCCTGCGTTTCAAAGTGGTTCAAAATACTGGTTTAAAACCGTTTTCCGCACGCAAACAAGCGGTTATTCACCAGGGGAAATTACGGGGTTTTTTCTTAAAACTGGTGAAAAATACCCGGGAAAAACTGGTTTTGCCCCGCAAGATACTTGCTAGGGATAATAACCATTTTAAAGTTTTTGGAATCATACAAACATGTTCAATTTTGAAACTAAACATTTAGTTCACAGGATTACATTTTTCATTTGATTTCTTTAAGTCTTTTTTACCGCAGACCTCCTTACAAATGATATAATTGACAAATAATGGTTCTGGGGCATACTACGGGACCCTAGTACACCAACCATAGAAAAAAATTTGTATTATATCATAGCCATTGTGTTAATACGGGCTATAACATAAGCGCAAAATAAAAGTTTTCTTCCTGAGGGACGCTTTGAAACCCAGTCAATCAACTGTTTGATTTTATTAATACTTTGTACAATCCAGGAGTAACAATTAGTCCAGAATATATTGTATATGTATTAGACTACCTATAATAACCATTTTAAAGTTTTTGGAATCATACAAACATGTTCAATTTTGAAACTAAACAATTATTTCACAGGATTACATTTTTCATTTGATTTCTTTAAGTCTTTTTTACCCTAGGCCTCCTTGTAAATGGTATCCTTGACAAATAATGGTTCTGGGGCATACTAGGGGACCCTAGTACACCAACCATAGAAAAAAATTGGAAGATACCATAGCCATTGTGTTTATACGGGCTGTAACATAAGCGCAAAATAAAAATGTTCTTCCTGAGGGCGGCATTGAATCCCAGTCAATCAACTTTTTGATTTAATTAATACTTTGTACAATCCAGGAGTAACAATTAGTCCAGAATATATTGTATATGTATTAGACTACCTATAATAACAATTTTAAAGTTTTTGGAATCATACAAACATGTTCAATTTTGAAACTAAACATTTAGTTCACAGGATTACATTTTTCATTTGATTTCTTTAAGTCTTTTTTACCGCAGACCTCCTTACAAATGATATAATTGACAAATAATGGTTCTGGGGCATACACCAACCATAGAAAAAAATTGGAAGATACCATAGCCATTGTGTTTATACGGGCTATAACATAAGCGCAAAATAAAAATGTTCTTCCTGAGGGCGGCATTGAATCCCAGTCAATCAACTTTTTGATTTTATTAATACTTTGTACAATCCAGGAGTAATAATTAGTCCAGAATATATTGTATATGTATTAGACTACCTATAATAACCATTTTAAAGTTTTTGGAATCATACAAACATGTTCAATTTTGAAACTAAACAATTAGTTCACAGGATTACATTTTTCATTTGATTTCTTTAAGTCTTTTTTACCCTAGGCCTCCTTGTAAATGGTATCCTTGACATATAATGGTTCTGGGGCATACTAGGGGACCCTAGTACACCAACCATAGAAAAAAATTGGAAGATACCATAGCCATTGTGTTTATACGGGCTGTAACATAAGCGCAAAATAAAAATGTTCTTCCTGAGGGCGGCATTGAATCCCAGTCAATCAACTTTTTGATTTTATTAATACTTTGTACAATCCAGGAGTAACAATTAGTCCAGAATATATTGTATATGTATTAGACTACCTATAATAACCATTTTAAAGTTTTTGGAATCATACAAACATGTTCAATTTTGAAACTAAACATTTAGTTCACAGGATTACATTTTTCATTTGATTTCTTTAAGTCTTTTTTACCGCAGACCTCCTTACAAATGATATAATTGACAAATAATGGTTCTGGGGCATACTACGGGACCCTAGTACACCAACCATAGAAAAAAATTGGAAGATACCATAGCCATTGTGTTTATACGGGCTATAACATAAGCGCAAAATAAAAATGTTCTTCCTGAGGGCGGCATTGAATCCCAGTCAATCAACTTTTTGATTTAATTAATACTTTGTACAATCCAGGAGTAACAATTAGTCCAGAATATATTGTATATGTATTAGACTACCTATAATAACCATTTTAAAGTTTTTGGAATCATACAAACATGTTCAATTTTGAAACTAAACATTTAGTTCACAGGATTACATTTTTCATTTGATTTCTTTAAGTCTTTTTTACCGCAGACCTCCTTACAAATGATATAATTGACAAATAATGGTTCTGGGGCATACTACGGGACCCAAGTACACCAACCATAGAAAAAAATTGGAAGATACCATAGCCATTGTGTTTATACGGGCTATAACATAAGCGCAAAATAAAAATGTTCTTCCTGAGGGCGGCATTGAATCCCAGTCAATCAACTTTTTGATTTTATTAATACTTTGTACAATCCAGGAGTAACAATTAGTCCAGAATATATTGTATATGTATTAGACTACCTATAATAACCATTTTAAAGTTTTTGGAATCATACAAACATGTTCAATTTTGAAACTAAACAATTAGTTCACAGGATTACATTTTTCATTTGATTTCTGCAAGTCTTTTTTACCCTAGGCCTCCTTGTAAATGGTATCCTTGACAAATAATGGTTCTGGGGCATACTAGGGGACCCTAGTACACCAACCATAGAAAAAAATTGGAAGATACCATAGCCATTGTGTTTATACGGGCTGTAACATAAGCGCAAAATAAAAATGTTCTTCCTGAGGGCGGCATTGAATCCCAGTCAATCAACTTTTTGATTTAATTAATACTTTGTACAATCCAGGAGTAACAATTAGTCCAGAATATATTGTATATGTATTAGACTACCTATAATACCCATTTTAAAATTTTTGGAATCATACAAACATGTTCAATTTTGAAACTAAACATTTAGTTCACAGGATTACATTTTTCATTTGATTTCTTTAAGTCTTTTTTACCGCAGACCTCCTTACAAATGATATAATTGACAAATAATGGTTCTGGGGCATACTACGGGACCCAAGTACACCAACCATAGAAAAAAATTGGAAGATACCATAGCCATTGTGTTTATACGGGCTATAACATAAGCGCAAAATAAAAATGTTCTTCCTGAGGGCGGCATTGAATCCCAGTCAATCAACTTTTTGATTTTATTAATACTTTGTACAATCCAGGAGTAACAATTAGTCCAGAATATATTGTATATGTATTAGACTACCTATAATAACCATTTTAAAGTTTTTGGAATCATACAAACATGTTCAATTTTGAAACTAAACAATTAGTTCACAGGATTACATTTTTCATTTGATTTCTTTAAGTCTTTTTTACCCTAGGCCTCCTTGTAAATGGTATCCTTGACATATAATGGTTCTGGGGCATACTAGGGGACCCTAGTACACCAACCATAGAAAAAAATTGGAAGATACCATAGCCATTGTGTTTATACGGGCTGTAACATAAGCGCAAAATAAAAATGTTCTTCCTGAGGGCGGCATTGAATCCCAGTCAATCAACTTTTTGATTTTATTAATACTTTGTACAATCCAGGAGTAACAATTAGTCCAGAATATATTGTATATGTATTAGACTACCTATAATAACCATTTTAAAGTTTTTGGAATCATACAAACATGTTCAATTTTGAAACTAAACAATTAGTTCACAGGATTACATTTTTCATTTGATTTCTGCAAGTCTTTTTTACCCTAGGCCTCCTTGTAAATGGTATCCTTGACAAATAATGGTTCTGGGGCATACTAGGGGACCCTAGTACACCAACCATAGAAAAAAATTGGAAGATACCATAGCCATTGTGTTTATACGGGCTGTAACATAAGCGCAAAATAAAAATGTTCTTCCTGAGGGCGGCATTGAATCCCAGTCAATCAACTTTTTGATTTAATTAATACTTTGTACAATCCAGGAGTAACAATTAGTCCAGAATATATTGTATATGTATTAGACTACCTATAATACCCATTTTAAAATTTTTGGAATCATACAAACATGTTCAATTTTGAAACTAAACATTTAGTTCACAGGATTACATTTTTATTCATTTGCTTGAATATTTAACTGTAGATAACTCATGAAATTCCCTTTCTTTTGGCTATTAAAAAGTTAATTTCGGAACAGACCTTCCATCTCTATTTTAAAGTTAATTTTGGGACAGACTTTCCATCTCTCGCTTGTTGGCACAACTGGGTAACATTCAAACAGTTGTAGCGGGTCTCCCTGATGACCTAGGTGCTTGAATATTTAACTGTAGATAACTCATGAAATTCCCTTTCTTTTGGCTATTTAAAAGTTAATTTCGGAACAGACCTTCCATCTCTCGCTAGTTGGCACAACTGGGTAACATTCAAACAGTTGTAGCGGGTCTCCCTGATGACCTAGGTGCTTGAATATTTAACTGTAGATAACTCATGAAATTCCCTTTCTTTTGGCTATTTAAAAGTTAATTTCGGAACAGACCTTCCATCTCTCGCTAGTTGGCACAACTGGGTAACATTCAAACAGTTGTAGCGGGTCTCCCTGATGACCTAGGTGCTTGAATATTTAACTGTAGATAACTCATGAAATTCCCTTTCTTTTGGCTATTTAAAAGTTAATTTCGGAACAGACCTTCCATCTCTATTTTAAAGTTAATTTTGGGACAGACCTTCCATCTCTCGCTAGTTGGCACAACTGGGTAACATTCAAACAGTTGTAGCGGGTCTCCCTGATTACCTAGGTGCTTGAATATTTAACTGTAGATAACTCATGAAGTTCCCTTTCTTTTGGCTATTTAAAAGTTAATTTCGGAACAGACCTTCCATCTCTCGCTAGTTGGCTCAACTGGGTAACATTCAAACAGTTGTAGCGGGTCTAATCCAGGAGTAACAATTAGTCCAGAATATATTGTATATGTATTAGACTACCTATAATACCAATTTTAAAGTTTTTGGAATCATACAAACATGTTCAATTTTGAAACTAAACATTTAGTTCACAGGATTACATTTTTCATTTGATTTCTTTAAGTCTTTTTTACCGCAGACCTCCTTACAAATGATATGATTGACAAATAATGGTTCTGGGGCATACTACGGGACCCAAGTACACCAACCATAGAAAAAAATTTGTATTATATCATAGCCACTGTGTTAATACGGGCTATAACATAAGCGAAAAATAAAAGTTTTCTTCCTGAGGGACGCTTTGAAACCCAGTCAATCAACTTTTTGATTTTATTAATACTTTGTACAATCCAGGAGTAACAATTAGTCCAGAATATATTGTATATGTATTAGACTACCTATAATACCCATTTTAAAATTTTTCGAATCATACAAACATGTTCAATTTTGAAACTAAACAATTAGTTCACAGGATTACATTTTTCATTTGATATCTGCAAGTCTTTTTTACCCTAGGCCTCCTTGTAAATGGTATCCTTGACAAATAATGGTTCTGGGGCATACTAGGGGACCCTAGTACACCAACCATAGAAAAAAATTGGAAGATACCATAGCCATTGTGTTTATACGGGCTGTAACATAAGCGCAAAATAAAAATGTTCTTCCTGAGGGCGGCATTGAATCCCATTCAATCAACTTTTTGATTTTATTAATACTTTGTACAATCCAGGAGTAACAATTAGTCCAGAATATATTGTATATGTATTAGACTACCTATAATACCCATTTTAAAGTTTTTGGAATCATAAAAACATGTTCAATTTTGAAACTAAACATTTAGTTCACAGGATTACATTTTTCATTTGATTTCTTTAAGTCTTTTTTACCGCAGACCTCCTTACAAATGATATGATTGACAAATAATGGTTCTGGGGCATACTAGGGGACCCAAGTACACCAACCATAGAAAAAAATTTGTATTATATCATAGCCACTGTGTTAATACGGGCTATAACATAAGCGCAAAATAAAAGTTTTCTTCCTGAGGGACGCTTTGAAACCCAGTCAAACAACTTTTTGATTTTATTAATACTTTGTACAATCCAGAAGTAACAATTAGTCCAGAATATATTGTATATGTGTTACACTACCTATAATACCCATTTTAAAATTTTTGGAATCCCACAAACATGTTCAATTTTGAAACTTAACAACTAGTTCACAGGATAACATTTTTCATTTGATTTCTTTAAGTCATTTTTACACCAGACCTCCTTAAAAATTGTATAATTGACAAATAATGGTTCTGGGGCATACTAGGGGATCCAATTACATCAACCATAGAAAAAAATTTGATTATATCATAGCCATTGTGTTTATAAGCTATGCGAAGCTATGCCAGTATCCAAATTTCAATGTTTTTGAGTTTTCACCATAACTAACAATCAAAAGTTTACGAAAAAATTATGTCGGGTAGAACAACCAATTTTAAAGCTTTGGTGAAAGTTTCGTTGAAATTCATTTGTTAGTTATTGAGATAAAAATTTGCAAACTTTTTCATTGAAATCGAGACCAGGGAGTTTTGTATTTTCGATTTTATCTATATGATATAAATGGTATCATTGACAAATAATGGTTCTGGGGCATACTTGGGGACCCAGATACAGCAACCATAGAAAAAAATTGGATGATACCATAGCTTTTGTGTTTATACGGGCTATAAAATAAGTGCAAAATAATGCAGGCAATTCAATAACTTTGGCCCACAGACAGAGTCATCCAGGATCAGGATGACTCTGCCACAGATGACGTTCTCAAGGCGCCTGGTTCAAATGCAATTCCAATTTGAGGCGCGCAGTTCAAATGGAAATATTACAGTTCGAGGCGCGCTGTTCAAAAATTATCAAAATTCGAGGCGCGCAGTTCAAATGCAAAAACAATATCCTAACGCCATCTATTGGTAAAAATTTGCAACATTTGTTCCTCCTGTATCACCAAAGTTGTACAGAATTCCTACGGGAAACAATCGAGATGTTCTAGCTTTTCCAAAAAAGCTGGCAACTCAGCATCTCTTGGTTGTTTGGTCCAAGCAGACAATAGTTTAAATACGAAAAAAATTGCAAGAGACAGGTTACTGTTGTACTCTTAGTCAAGATTTTGTTTTAATATTTAACACTTAAATAAGTTTGAAGTTGAAATGGTTTGTATTTGAGGTGTTTATGTTATTTGTACTATAAAAATTTGTAATTGTAATTTCAATATTTTCAGTCGGTGACTCTGCACACTGATTTCGGGAATATCAAGGTAAATTTCTTCCTGTCCTGTGTAAAATAACCCAAAAACATGTAATAATTTTCATTTTTCTTGTTTGAACTACGTAGATTGAGGTTTTCTGTGATGTAACACCAAGAGCTGCGGAGGTATTTCTAAAAACTAAATTTGTCCATAGAATTTAAACAGCTTTTCATTTATTTAGAATTTTTTAGCACTTTGTGCCAGTAATTACTACAATGGATGCCTATTTCATCGAAACATAAAAGGATTTATGGTGCAAACAGGAGATCCAACAAACACTGGAAAGGGGGGCACATCTATCTGGGGAAGAAAATTTGATGATGAATTTACAGAGGAACTGAAACATAAAAATCGAGGATATCTTTCCATGGCAAACTCTGGACCAAATACTAATGGCAGCCAGTTTTTTATCACTTATGGTCCACAGCCTCACTTGGATTTAAAATACACTATATTTGGAAAGTAAGTTATTTACATTTGTCAGTAATGCTTAACTTTGTTATTAATGTTTAACATAAGCTATATATTTGTTTTATTTTAGAGTTATTGATGGATTTGATGTACTGGATGAGTTGGAAAAACTTCCGGTAAGTACTACTTTTCAAGTTTGCATATGAATGTCTTATATATATCTTACCTTTATAATGATTTGTAATAGGTCAATCAAAAGAATCATCGCCCTTTGAAAGATGTACATTTAAACAGTGTAACAATTCATGCTAATCCATTGGCCCCATGATGCTCTATAAACATTTTTAATTGCTTTTTTGCTATGTATGAATACATGTTCAAAATAAGACAAGAAAAAGTTGACTTTTCTTTCATTTAATATCGTGTTCCAAGTACACCGAGAGGTACACCTTAGTTAACACGAAAAGGGTTGAGAGCTATGAATTTTAGTATGCCAATAGTGAAAATTCATCAAATCTCAATGCACAAAACTGTAGAGATTGGGTATTGTTCTTATTACAGGAACAAAGAAATCCATCGAAAATAGGTTGAAAAACATTTGAACTCTGCGCACATTAAGTGACGCTTTAGTGTTCATCTTAAATGGCGAGGGAATTAAATCAATAGTGGTTAATTAATAATCAGAATTGGTAGCGATCCTTCTTTAGTTAGTAGATATATCATCCTTATCATCATCTTCATCATTTGTGGTGATTTCAGAATGTTCTTGATTTTTTTCATCTAGTTCTTCAGCATTCCTGTTTTCCTCTCCCGCCTAAAGCAAGGAAAAATCATAGAAATGTTTTGAAATATAAATTTAAGTTTCCTTCTAAATCAGAAATATTTATTTTATTTCATACAACTTGACCGCCATATTCGTCTTCAGGAGTTTGATCATCATCACCAATCAGATCACACAGCTCGCCAATATCTTTCTCCGCTTCAACTAGTAGAAGCTCCTGACTCTCTGAACGCTTTAGTTTATAAGTTCCGTCTTCATTCTATTGTAGGAAATTTAATTAATTAATTTAATCATACTGAAATTTAATAATATTTCACTATCACCTCTGCACGATCTTCAAGTTCTTTGTGGCCGTTTTTGCGTTCCTCATAGGCGTGGTGATGCGAACGGGTACGGCAATGAAACTCGAGGACCTTTTCCAAAGGCTCTACTCGGCTTAAATATCGTTGACAGACATCGCAAAAGAATGCCTCAACTTTCTTGACACACTCCTGACCAACTGCATTTTCTTCCAATGACATCCCATTGTCTGCGTCGCCTATATATTTCAAAACGAAACTTCACTTAAATGTTTAGGAACTTAATTTTTTACATTTACATACCATCAACACTGCCTACGGCATCAAGCGTCATGAAATTTTCTAGATCCAAAACAAGTTCGTCCTTTTCAAAACCGTTTCTATCGTGCTTGCGCTCCTCTTCACGGCGGCGTTCATAGCTCTTTTCCATGTTTACCTTGTTCTGTAAACATTAAAAGATCAATCATTTGGAAAAACACAAGCTAATTTAGTGAAAAAAAATTACCTTGATATGGGTTAAAGTGGCAACGTGTTTCTCGTAAAGCATACGAGACTTGAAATTGACTCGACAGATTGGACAATATGGCATTAAAAAGTTCTTAATAATCTGCCGAAAAGAATTTCAAGAATTGATGATACAGATCAGCTTGGTTTTCTATACAAATGCATTTAATACCTTGTGAAGTTCCGTGGTTTCGTGGTTAGGACGACTCTCACTGTGACACAGTTTGCAAATGGCACAAAAGTTCATTTGAGCCCTATGTGACGACCGAGATGTCTGGGCCTCGATCTGCAATTGCTCCTTACGTTGACGAGTTCTCAACTTGGCAAGGGACATCCGATGCTGTAACGAGATCTTTTCGAGCGATTTCGCATGACGTGGCGAGGAGAGATGAACTATGTATTCCTATATTTTTTTTAAAACAAGATTTATCAATATAGAAAAACAGACAGAAAAATTATTACGAGATATTACCCTGAATGTAATCGATCGTTGATTACAGTGAGGACATTGCAATCTGATGAAATGTTCGGGAAACTCTTTCGACGTTCCCTTTCTTTTCGGAGATCGCTCAGTCTGTGGAAAGTATTCAAATTATTTAAAGACGTACACAAATATTAATCAAATGGATAATTTACTTCAGATTTTTTTCCCGTTTCCTCCGTTCTAGATTGCTGCTCATCATCAGTCTTAACACTTTCGTCGGGCGTCGCATCTGGCTCTTGTTTAATAGTCGTTTTAATATCTCTCTCTTGACCGTGATCGTTATCTTCTCTGAAATAGTAAGCAAATAATTAGGTTATAATATTTACAACAACAAAGGCTCAATCAAGAGTAAAATTAATCCAGTTTCCTGATTTTGAATTAATAATCTACAAGCCGATAATTGAAACTGCGGTGATAAAAAAACGTGGTTACATAAATTAACTACGGTTGGGGGAAGAGAGTTTGTGGACTAGATTCAGTAACCCGGATTCATTTCGCTGTTCCATTGCGTCTGGTAGAGTTTAATTTCGAAAGATTTTTTCGGTATGGCTTTTGTGCATGTTAATTCACAATTGTTTGTAATTTTACAGTTATCATGTGATTTGATCCGGAATAAAGCTTTTTTCCTTTTAGTTGGTGAACTTGGTTCATTTATGCAAGTCCACTTTTTAATATAATTTTTTGTTCTTATATCATTCTGCATTTGATTTACCTAGTTGATTTGTCGCTCTCCGAATGAACTGCAGCTACGTTTTCAGATGTTGCATCAACATTATTTTCTGTTGGTTGACGGCTAGGCGAAACCGAGGGAGGATCGCTAGCGCTAGCAGACTCTTCTGCTATAGACAGACGATTTGGAGATGAGGAATCCTCATTCTTTTCACTCTGATAGTTTTTGTTTTTGGAATGCTGAGAACCAGCGCCATGGTTTCTATTAGCTCCTCTTCCACGCCCTCTTCCACGGGATGAAATAAATCCTCCATTTCCCCGTTGACCTCCACTCGAACTAGCACCGCGCTGTTGATAACGACGGCTTTCATTGAATCTTCGAGAATTAGAATCATGGTCGTGACTGCTAGGACGGTTTTCATAAGAGTAGTTGCGGCCACGATTGCTCGATGAGCTTTGCTCGTATTGCGGGCGATGGTGAAGATGATTACTCCGACCCTACGGGTTAGGGAGCAAGAGTTTTTGTTTAATACGTCATTTGAGAGTTGAGACATTGCTCATGAATCTTCTTCCTTGGTTTGGTTGGCTCAACATGACTTAATAGGAATTGGATATTCATTCATTGTGGGTTAAAATTAATTTTTCTAGATTAGTGCCTTTTACATTAATTCAACTTCTTCTTATCAAGCAGTAAGACTAGCATTGACTACAAATATTCAGTGGCAAGTAAATATTTCACTTACTTCAAAACTGTGATTGCCATCAGAACGATGATATTTACGTTGAGGTTCCTGGTTATGAGAATGCTGAAGGACAGAAAAACTCCATTACTTAAGTTTCAATATTGAGAGGCAGTAATGAAGTAAATAACAGTAAACTTACATGACCATAAGATTTTTTATGATCTGATTGTTCATATCTTCGTTTTGAGCCTTGAAATTTTTAAAAAAATACTGTTTGAATATTCTAAATTCTAACTTGTATTTATAAAATACCTCTTTCAGACGAAGAATACTTCTCATACTCTTTTGATGCAGGGTAAGAGTTTCTTTCGTTTGACCAGCCTTGATTGTCACCTTGACCTCTACGATGATGTTGGTTGCTGTCAAAATTCCTTCCAGAATAATCAGAAGAAGAATAGTTTGATGACGAGGGATTCCGATAACCAGACCCGCGGTGGCGATCCATGTCTACATAAACGACGTAATAACATCATTAGTATCTCATTATTACACGACAGTGTTGAAGCATAAATGGCAGAATCACTCTGAGCAATCATTCAAACAAAAAAATTCTTTAAAAGAATAACTAAGGCTTACCAAAAACTTTGAAAAACAATCAAACTGTTGGATAAATTGTAAGAACGATTTCACACACAACCGCTTGATGCAGAAAATGATGCACCGTATATATAATTATCGACGTTGCAACGTTACCAAAATAAACCTGCCTTTGTGCCCTGTTGGCCGCTCGGGTTCCAAGAACCACCTACTCGACCTACTCGAATTTGAGACTAGTTTGTCGAATACGTGCTTTCTTGTATTTTTAATCAAGCTATTTTATACAAGTATTCTTTCGATAAATGTATTTCTATAAAAACTTGCAAAGTGCATTAGTGCAAACAACCAATAGGCAACAAGGCAGACAACAACCAATCTTTTGCTATGACACTAAATTCGCTATAAACCTGAAGCCTTATTCGAATCCTTTGATTTACGTATGAATTGGGATAAAAGTTAAAATTCTTACATACGTGGCTATTCTTGACTATTTTATGTATGAGAGTGCTAGATATCTTTTAAATACAAACCATTTCCGACTTATTAAGTATCGTGTCCTTCGTTCTGCCCTTTTGTACGCATACAGCTTTTGTTACTGATATATTTTTAAAGAGACGTGAGAGTGAGAGTGCCTGCATGCAGTATAACATAACAAGGACATTAATTCATCGTCAGCAGACCGCTATTATCGGCGTAATGGTTAAAGATCCTTACGATCAATAATGACATATTTCCTATTTTTTCACAAAATTATTACACGCACCTTTTAACGAACATACTTCGCATACAATATTAACTGATATTCTCAGCAATTTCTAGGAATTTTGTTTTTATTCCCATATGATCACTTGGCTTGAATAACCATGGTATAGGCTAACGATCGCGTGCGGATTAGTATTAAAAAATTAAGTTTTATTAAATGGTTATTAATAGTTTTGAAAATGACAGGTTAAATAAGCAATTAATAACACTATTTGTAACTACCATTTGTTCTTGGAATCTATTTTTAAATAATTTCCCCGGTCTGAAAGGTGCATGGGAACGTCCCCGCCTACTTTGGTATATAACTGTGTCTGTCATCGAGTTTTATTTTATTCTCTGTTCAACATTCCAAAATGAAGGTAAGAATTGTTTCTTCTGAGTTGTCTTACTATTTTAATTAATTAAAGAAATTCTAAATGTCCACTTCTTAAAATATATTTAAATTGATTCAGACTATCGGAGTACTAGCAATTGTATTCGTTGCTTTCTTAACAACCAGCAGTTCAGCTACACCAATTTTGTTCGATCGACTTATTGGCGAACATTTGGATGCTCTTGCGGATGCTCTCGATAACGTTCTATCATCCGATCGAGATTCATCGTATAGTGTTCTCTTCCCGCCTGAATTTGAATCTCAAGCAGTAACGCGGCTGAGTCCTTGGGTAAAGTACAAGACGCAACTTTTTCACGCTGTCAAACCACTAATGAAACTGTATTTTCCTACAGGATAATTTCCCAAGTATTGAAGCTCGTGATATTTCAGATGCATTGAAAGAGTTCTCTCCGTCTTCAAAATGTACTTCTTGTAGCCAAGTTTCAACTGCTGCCCATGAAGAGCTGCCCCTGCCATATATTCCAAACTTTAGCGTCGTAGCTGCTCCGTTCAACACCCCAGGACATCAGATCCTTGGCCTTTTGCCGAAAAGTGAACAGATTACATCTAAGATGCTGTGGGTTGATGACATCCAAACTCCCGAAGTTTTTCAACTGGTTTTGGCAAAGCATGATCAAGTTTTAACAAAATCGTTTCAACCACTCGTCGTCATATTCAAATCAGAGCCTCTGCCAATCAACGCTCGAATCCTCAGTTACGATTTGCCTCGACTACGTGCTCCAGGAGGATTTTTTAACCCAATTGATTCCCATCTTTTAGCAATACCGTTTAACTTTCAACAGTTTTCATCAGCTTCCTACCTATGTTTGGGTCTTATTAGCAATTTTCATCCGTTTTCTTACTCCCTTGCTACTCAAACTCCGATTGTCAAGAGCCAAACGAGTCAGTCTTCTTCAGGGAGCCCCGTTATTGAACTGCAGCAGATGCCTGTGCGTCCAATTCCAGCCGCTCAGCATTTGCCGAGACCCGCAGCTGTTGACTTCGTAACTCCATCATCACCACTTCCTCTTGTTCGTTCTGACGATTCTATTCTTATTCGTTCGTTACAACGTTTCGCTGAAACACAGCCGAATACGCCACTGTTTAAGACACCGGAAAATTTCGATCTTTCGTTATTGCTTCCTGATGACTACATGAATTCTCTGAATGATAGTCACCCAATCGGTCTCGTTCCAAAATCGATGGCCCTTGAGCAGCCAAATTTTCTTCCAATGTCTGTTCCGTCAAATGCTGATCATACGTTGACTCCTTGGACTGATTTCCAAGTCGTCGCCTCGATGAACTCGTCGATTCCTCAATTCTTTCGACCTTTAATCTATATGAAAACCCTTGACATTGATTCCCAGATTGATTCGTTCAACAACGGAGTAAAGTTGCCCATATGGTTAATTGTTAACGAAATGGGTAGAGAACAGCAGCAATATCAAGCTGTTCTGATTCGAAACCCATACGAGCCAATGCCTGATAGTCCTTACTTTGTTTTGTGTATGACTCCGTTGCCGGAAGCAATATCTTCATCGTCCACTGTCAAAACTCCTCTGAGCACGGATGTTCTCGACAGTAACCCGGCAATTCATCCGAGAGTTATTGCCACCAGTACGTCTAAACCGTTCATTGATGCCGAGACAACGAAGTCATTGATTGCCGCTGTCAAGACGTCGGAGCCAGCAGAAGACCGTGAGAGACGAATTGAAACTATTCCAACTACACCAATTGTAAGCCAATCAAACCAAGTCCGAGGCAAGATGCTGGGCAGCAAGCCTTTGCCGTCGAAGAAGTCATGGAAAAATCGTTTATCTTATAATATGGAACCGTCGGTCAAAGTGGTTAAAAGAGAACCTTCATCTACGACTAGTCGTTCCATTTTGTCGTACTTTGGAATCTAGTGTGATGTGTGATAATCTTTGCTGCATTGTTGCGCAGCTTTCATTTATTGGCATTGCTCTAAAAATCAATAATACACGTAATGTAAAAAGAACTTTGAGATTTTCGTACAAAATATTGAAAGAGAAGAACAAATCAAATTTCTTCGGAAAAGCGAGTTGAAACAGTTAGTTTATTTTTAAAGCACATAGTTTTCGTCAGCCTATGAGAGCTTTCAATGATAGGGTTAAGTTTGAAGAATATGGCGAAACAAGCGATTGGGAGAAACCCAAAATCTCCTCCCATTAACCAGAAAACGAGTGTGTTAATGTGCTGACTAATCCCCGATGAGACAACTGCTTCCTTTTGATAAAGAAATTGTCACGCCCACTTTATTCAACAACAACATTCGCCAAATTAGCTGTATAGCCCGGCTCGCTGGCTATGGTTTTTCCGACCTATGGCCATCAGATTTGACCGATGATTGATAAAATTTCACGTATTATCAATTCATGTGCAAGGTCGCAACCTTCACTGTCTTTGAAAAATGCATAGAATATGAAAGTATAATTTAAATGTTGCTGGTGGAATTATCATACGCAAAATCAGCGATAAACAAGGAATGTGCCAGATTGGTATTCCAACTTATCACAAACTATTGCCAAAAATGTTTAGTCGATAATACAATCGAGGAAGTGAAAAAAGAATGCCATTAACTGGCGTAGAGCGCAGCCTCTGTATATTTATCTACCACGAAAACAATGTGTTTACTACATAGTTGCTGGGCAGCAGCAGTTGGAATCCATGTGGATCACTATTTTTTTTCCATCTCATTTTATTATCATTTGCTTCTCCAAATTGCTGGTCCTGGAATAAAATCCCAACATATTATATCCCCAGACTATAATCAATCCACACTCACACAATTTATCAGTTGTGATTTATACTATACTGTCTATACTGTCTAACAATAATAAATGTATTTCTAGACAAATGAGTCAAGTGCGTATCATACAAGTCTATACCACAAATTGTTCTGGGTTCAAAAAAGGTTCGTGAGAAAAAACACACGACAATAACCGCATTCCGCACGCAAGTTCTCTCCGCCGAGCACCCAAACTGATATTATTTATATATCCACGTTTCCTCATTCTCCAAACTCCTGTACAACTCCCAGATGTCAACACAACAACAACAATCGAAATTGTTATCCATCCCTCACTACCCTCATTTTTCCTATTTCATATATATTTTTCTTTTCATTTTTCGTCAACATGTTTATATAATAATATCAGACTGGTGGAGAGATACCGACATCCGTTTTTCTTTTGGGTGCCACATCAGAGAAAGAACGCAAAAAGCGTGTATATGTATATTTATTAAAGTCTTGCTCTGGCGCCAGAGTGCCATGGAAACAGAATCCGTTGGTTGTTATTGTTGTCGACGCGGCCCATTGCACAGCACCCAGTTCGACTGCACTAGTGCCATCCATATGCATTATCTCTTGAATCTTCTATAGAGAGACAGAGCTGGAAACACACACAAAAAAAAACTAATATCTACTAGCTGCTGCCGGTTTTATTGTTCTTCTCTCTCGACCCTGTATGCAACTATCTCGAGAGACGGGCAAAAAAGGAGTAGTAATATGAATGCTTTTCAACGCGTCGTTTTTTCTGTCTATAGCACTCCCGTTCGTTTGTCCCAGCACGGATTTCTATTACCAAAAGGATATGTGTTTTCTTATTTTTCTTTATTTCGCCGTCTCATTCATTTTCGCTTCTTTCGTCGCCGCAGAGCCAAAAGACGACGAAAAATAAGAGAACCAAATGGCTTAGCCCTTCTTCTTTACTACGAGTCTCCAGCACCATAGAATCCATTTGTTCCGTCTATTAATTATATAGACGTTTTTGATATGCTGTCGTCGTTCCTTCTTTATCGCGTCAGAGGACGACATAGTTGGAAGGCGCAATGGATGCGTCGCTGCTAGCGAATAAGAAAAGGCGGATTCAATCAGCGCTATGCGCGACCGACATGACTCGATAATGGCAATCGAGGATTCTTCAAAAAATAGCATATACGGGTAAGTCATTTTTCGATAAATTAACATTGAACCCATTGTTTGTTTCCCTTGTTAAATATCTAGAGAACTTACAGACCGTTCTCGCGGTTGAATAGTTTTTTTATCAGAAAAGGATGATGACGTGAAATCCTGAGTAGGTTAGTGTGGCGAGCCCGTATAGCAGGAGCCAGCATCGTGCTTGAATCTAGGTGAAACACCGCAATTTCTCGTTAATGGCATTCTATTCTTCTTAGCGTTCCAGAAGGTCTCGTTTTATATATATTGTACTTTGACTTATATCAAACGGTGCGCAATTCTTTATAGCAGGCAGGCTATCTGTATATTTTCTCCGCACAGCACTCGACGTCGATTTTTTTTTTCTCTTTTTCCCCCAAGACATTCACGAAAACTTCTGTATACCCTGTAGGGAACTGCACAACCATTAAAGCGGGGGCACGGGACTGAAGAGTAATAGGCATAATATAGGACGTTCGATCTAGGTCTATAGCGCTAGACTTGTTCTATGCTGTCTATTATACTATAGGAGAAAAATACTTAATATAATTCGCTTTCTGCTTCAAGTTTTACGCTCCTTGTTGAAATCCACACACATAGTGGATAATGTAGCGTAAAAACAGAAGGCGCCCTCCTTTTTAGTTCGTTTTTTTTTAGTTTAGTTTAGTTTCTCCTTTAGCGCAACGTCGTCTCCGTAATGGATGTATATTTTACACATTGACATGCTCTCCTGCATAGCGCGTTGAACAGAGCCAAATATCCAGTTAAAATAATAGTCAAATTATACAGTACCATCAAGGTTATAAAATATCGTCTAGCTGCTAAAGAAAGATCGAGAGCGAGAGAATTTAACTAACTCTGGCCCTGGAGCATATTGCCGTACATACATCATGATGTGTGTTGTTGAGAACGTGCCTTGAAAGAGTAAAAAATCATCAAAGAATGTATAATATAGCAAGGCGTTTCCCAGCAGATCTCAGTCGGCACTTTTTCCAACACTCGTTCAATATTGAGCAAGATGATATACTTATGGAAGTAATGAAAAAAGGGGGGATAACCAATTTCACTAGAAATAACCCAATAACTTTTTGTCATCTTTCGTCGACTTATATATTTTGCTCTTGTATATTATAATCTAAACGCGACATAAGCTAGCTATTAGACTCTATGACCTGTAATAAAATGCCATACATTATAAACGATGTCTGCCAGTCCGCTTGAAGGTTCTTAAAGGGCTGCTGGTCTGTTGTCTTATCAACACACGGGATGGAAATTGTCGATGACAAACAGATTACACATTTGAATAAGTTCCACTGTCAAATCTGATAGCTATTTTAGTAGCTTGTTTCTTCACACACAACATCAAGGAAAAGTCGATATTATCTTCGTCCGTCGTAATTTGAATTTTTCAAATTGAAGTAGATTATGTTTAAAGTTGAATAGCAATTTATCATGTGTTAATGAATTCTGAATTGAATTCGTGATTGGATTGAAATCCCGAATAATCTATTCCTGATTTAATGCGATTTTCACAGTCAACGGGTTCCAAGTGAGTGGCAAATTTCCATTTCGCGCATCTGCCGTCGATGAAAATATCTTAAGACTATTTAAAAATTTGCCGCATTATGGCCGAATATAGGTGACATCATTGCTGCCAGACGGTGGAGCCAAAGGACACACACAAGACGAGAGGCGATCTGTGGGTGGAGTTGGTTGATAAGAGAAATGAGACGCACACACAGCGCTAGCGACACAGAGAAAAAGCTCCGCCCATCCGTTTTTTTTCTTTTTTCTCCCCCATTTAGCCTTCTCTCTCTCTCTCTCTCTTTTTTTTTTTCTCTATCAAAATAATTCTCTTATTTTCTCGCGTCCTGGGACTAGGGCCAACACTTTGGATGTCGAACGGATCCTGTGGGCGCCTCAGTTTCCTCTCTGCGGTCGGCAGCGCTTCCCGCCTTCTACACCACCTCCACAATCCCTCCCCGTGTTTGTTTCTCGGTCTCGCCGTTGCCTCTGATCCCGACAGCCGCTGGCTGTTTCTCGTCCCGCATGTGTGGCCACAGTTGCTGTGCTTTTCTGCTGCCCTAAACATAGCGCTTTTCGTGAGAGATAGAAAAACACATCCACCGTTTTTTTTTTTTCAAAAAAGGGATTCGAATAACAAAGAGCCTTAAAGGGAAAGTCGCCGGTTTCCCGCTGAGATTCACGTACCTATAACAAAGTGAAGGAGGTAGAAGGATCAAGCCCGCAGTAGCTGCTGATCAATCGTCAGGCCAGTAGCCCAGATTGCGCATCAGACGACCCAGTGTAACATGTTTTAATAAAGAATAAGAAGTTTGACAGGCTCAACGATAGAGACATTTATAAGTGCGGACAACATGTTTTTCAAACAATTCACTTCAACGTCAATTGGCCTTTCATCGAGAATGACGTTGATTTTAGCGCTAACGCTACTATTAGCAATCGGACACGAAACTGCCTCCGTCTCGCCAATTTTGACGGATGAAGAATCATCATTCACCAGTTCCGAGTACTACAGCAGCGTGGAAACGGAGATGAACATCACTCCACCACCACCGGCTGTTGCACTGGATTTCGTTTATCACAACTACACGGCGCTAACGGATTTCTTGAAAAATGTCTCCTTCTATTATCCGGGACTAACGCATCTCTACTCAATCGGCCAATCTGTTCTCAGTAAGTCCAATAACTTAATTAAATTATAACGAATTTTGAAAAAAAAAACGATGAATTCGTTCCAATACTACCGCCATCATCGTCAGTGCGGATGTACATGAATGTGATGATATCTTGTTTGCATGCAGAGAGAGAATTATGGGTGTTGGCTGTGTCGTCAACGCCCGACCGACACGTTGCGGGTAAACCAGAGATGAAATACGTCGGCAACATACACGGCAATGAACCCGTTAGCAAAGAGATTCTTTTACATCTCATCTTGGTAAGTTATATTCATATCTGCTGTTATTCTGCTTTCTCTTCCAAAATGTCATACGTAATAAGTTGCGGCCAGATGGATGTAGATGTATGACATGTCCGCGCACTCTGATGATCATTCATCATCACGTCTGGCTAGCTGAACTATTGTCATTCTTGTCCGAATAATATAAGACATACCGCCGTCAAATTTTGTTTAAATTTCGCAAAGTTTAACCCTATTATATCACTTGGCAACAATGTAACAATAACAAATTCTTTAGTACTGCGCCTTTCTTATTCCCCATAGCTGTCTCTCTATTCCTATTCGTCGGGACAAAAGCAATGAACGATTGTTGTAAATCCTCACTGTTTTGGCGCTATATAGGATGAATAACTCTTCAAAAGTGACGATGACGCAATGGAAAAAACAATTTGCATAGAAATGGGCCTGGCATTCAGCGAAGGCAACGATGCGAAGGTTATAGAGGCGTGATGGTGATACGGGGAAGTTCGTACATCACGTCTTATATAGTATTCATTTCTCTCGTGCGTTATTAGTATTGAATTGGAAAATATATGTATAGTCGATGGTTCATCTCTCATCACGTCTTACTCAATCAAAATAGATTCAAGTTTTGACAATTCGATTAACAAACTTATAAGATATTTATGTTTGTTCGATGTAGGGGGGAAACGTAGTACGAACGTATACAGAAAGTATTATTGTGTTATATAACACGGTCTGTGTTACATGACGGCCAACTATTTGCACTGCCAAGTCTCTATTTGATCTTGTTATACAGACTGTTGAAGACGATTGAAGTGTATTGTTGATTTAGAATCTTGTAAATTTCTTTTTCGTCTTGATCCAAGTGTTTTGGGTGCCGCTGTCTTGACGAAATCTCCTTTTTTTCTTTGCCGTTGTATTTGATTAGCACTTGGTGTCGAGGTACGGTCACGATCCGGTGATCACGTTACTGTTAGATCACTCTCGTATCCACTTTCTTGTCTCCATGAACCCCGACGGTTTTGAGAAATCCTCCGAAGGAACATGTTCCAACGACAAAGGCAGGCAAGTCATCCACCAAAAAGTTTATTTCAATTTAATCATTTGATTTTAATCAAACGTCTGATGTTATTAGGAAGAATCAAAAGGATTTCGACTTGAATAGGAATTTTCCTGACCATTTCCAACATAATCACTTTCAACTCCAGCCGGAAACCAAAGCCGTAATTCAGTGGATGAAGAACGTGCCGTTCGTTTTATCCGCCGGGCTTCATGGCGGTGCGCTAGTCGCTTCTTATCCGTACGAGAACCACGTCAGTCGAGGTGACAATTACATAATATACGTGCTGTGTTTTTTCCCCTCCCAATCAGGTTACAGCGTCATAACGAACTGCTATTCACAGCTCTGCACATGCACGATCGAGAGGAAAACCCCACTCCAGACGACGACGTCTTTCGCCACTTGGCCACCGTCTATGCCAAAAATCACGCCACCATGTGGATGGGCAAGCCGTGCAAACCCAAATCAGAGAGTTTCGTTGGTGGCATTGTTAACGGTGCCAAGTGGTACACGTTCGTAGGTCGGTTCCGCGTTCCTTTTCGCTATACTGTAATATATAACAAAAGATTTTAAGCATCAAAAACTAACTTTTGATGTATGATGTCTTGACGCTAAAATGATGACGACAGGAGGAATGCAAGATTACAATTACGTTTTTCACGGAACGATGGAGATCACGCTGGAAGTGTCTTGCTGCAAACATCCAATGGCTTCGACTCTGCGGCAACATTGGCAGGATAACAGAAACGTAAGAACAAGACATTTGCAGAGTCAGCAAACAAGGCAGTACAATGAACTCGATAAATTGTTGTCAACATCACAGACAAGGAAAAATACACGATAACAAAACGATGAGGCAGTCGGCGTGAAAACATTACGTGATTCGACTACCAAATGAATAATAATCTTCTATTTTTTTTTTTCTTTTTTTTTCAAGGCTCTTATCCTTTATATGTATGAGGCACTTCGCGGAGTCAAAGGTTTCGTGATGGACGAAGAATCCGGACTGCCCGTTCGTGGTGCTCAGATGCATATCAAAGGACGCCAACGGGAATTCAATACGACAATAGACGGAGAATACTGGCGGATCCTACTCAATGGCTCATACATTCTCCAGGTACCCACCAACAGACTCTTTTTATTACACGCACTATACAGCAGGTCTAGTGTGTCTGGCTGCTATAGTTGAGCTTTATTTTTAGATTCATGACGCAACCTAGCCGCTAATAACTAGTTCAAGTGTCTCTTATAATATACTTCTTATAATTACCATCACATGGGAATTCCTTCGGCTGATGTTCTAAATATCTATAACAGAAGCTTGAATAACAGATTACGAAATCTTATTTGGCCTGTGAGCTTATTCATTATCTAAAATTGACTTGTTATTTATTAGGTTTCGGCTGAGGGTTACGAGCCGTATGAGGAACCATTCGAGGTGATGGGAGACGAGGCGACGGTGCTTAACGTCACGCTGCGTCGTCTAGCGGTAAGTCTTTCAAGCACGTCATCCTCTCCCACTCTAGTCCCGCTGGGCACGGTGGAGGACGCCTTGATCACGGGCAGCACGACAGTGTCCATCCCAACTGATGACGATTTCTCCGGTGATGGTAATCATAACACGCAACATCCCAACGGAGTCAATCCTAATAACAGCATCACGACAATAACATCAGTGACGATTGCGACGCTTATTCTTGAAGCCGCGACGTCCAATAATGAAACGACGTCCAATGATTTACCGTCTACTAATCCAAGCAACGCCGCTGCTGTGACGGGTAGTAACATCGGCAGCAACGAAGAAGACGATGACGAAGACGACGGAGACGAAGACAATGCGCCAACTAATAACAATCCCGACGGCCTAGAGCCTAGAGCTGGCGCTGTCACGAGTGCGGCTTCTTCGGGTGGTGGTGGTGGCGGAATAACGATGCGCTTGTGCCTTGCCATTGCTGCCTGCACGTTTATTATGAAACCATTTGATTAATGACTTTGCTATCTAGCTATATTATAACTTGCCTTTTTCTCATTCTCTTCTTATTTCCTTCTCTCTTTCTCTATGACCTTTTTGGTCGCCGATTTTCTTGCTCAAACGTATATTCTTCCACATTCGACTACGCGCACACGACGTGGATGGCTCACACTTTTCTGGCTATTTGCTGATGTGGCTACATCCTTGTGTGAATGTAACCTGCTCACTCGACTTGTCTTTCTCTCTTGCCAACTTCTTTCCAACTTGGCATCCATATCTCTTCTCTGCTGGGCTCGCTACTCGTGGACGTTTGAATCATAGGACTACCCGAGCTCTTTTTTCCATCAGCCGGCCATCAACGTCGGAGCTCGAACGGCTGCCGGATCTCCCGGAGCCACATCACTTCATTTCCTTTTATCGGTTGGTCTACTCCTGCTCTCGCTGTTGCTGTCGCCGCTCTAGAGATATCGTATCGTTTCAAAGATGAAAAGGAGAAAGAACGCCAGTTGACATACAAAAAAAAAATATATATAAATATCAATTTAGTTCGTATACGGTTACATATACAGTAATAATAAAGGAAGAAAAAAAAAGGATTATGATACTTTTGACTCCACTCCGATATGTTGGATGTAGGAAAAGTTTTGAAAGCGGGCGCGATTCAGGAAATTGATTTATATTGTAAGAAGCCCTCCTATATTTCGCATTCATTTTTTTTTTATTCAAGTCAAGTTTCGGCTGTATATCATAATCATTCTGTACAATTGAATCAATACATTATAAAGTTGTCGACATCATCAAAACATTCGAAGAATGAAAGAAGAAGAAGAAAAAAAACTGCATTATTCTATAACTGAATAGGAAATTGCGCAACTCTCACTGACTTACTTCATTATGAACAGGAGAGACAACATGTATACACGTAGATGATGGCTGGAATATTCAGTCTCTATTTGACGACGAGTTATTTCGCTAAAGGATTTCGAAGCGACGGTCGTTTCCGTGGCTCATTTTGACAGTCGAAACTTTTATTCATAAAAAAAAAGTAATAAAGGATTTAATTAAAAGAAGAAAAAGAAATCACAAAAGCAGCATAATAATCTCTTAGGCCTTCTTCCAACACAGTCGTGAAAAATGACAATCTCTACCGTTCCCAGCAGAAAAGATATTACACTAAGAATATTAGAGAACGTGGTAGGCATTAAAAGTTAGAGCAGGCCCGGAGAAATGCTAGGAATCAAATAAACTAAAGTCTCATATATAATGAAGTGAAATTGCTTAGACGGATAGAAAGTGGAAGAATCCGGAAGGGAACAAGAATCCGACGACGCTCCAAAAGCCAAGCCTGCTGCTGGAGATTGTCACGATATAGATGTTGATCCGTGTCGTTATTCACTTTCATCTATAGATATAGGCGTCCGTCCTATAGATATATAACGCAGTCGTATGTATAAACATCTCGTCTTCTATATACTACCTTACTCCATCCATCCATCCATCCAGCGTTGCGATGTCTTCTTGCTCCGATGAAGATGACGGGGCACAGCACGAGAGGGCGTCTCTCCACTCGACGATGGTGAAAGAGGGAGATTACCTAGCCGTATAGAGACAGGAATCCAGTGTTTGCTTCCAAGTTCTTTTTTTTTTCTGTCCCTTCTCTTCATCGCAAAGTTCACCGCGACATTCCTGTCAGGATTTATGGAAATGATGAACATTCCAGGAGGCAGAGCTCATGGAAAGTCGACATGCTCTCTGTGCATATATAGACCTTTTTGCTGCTGCTCTTGACAGAATGAAGACGTTTGTGTTATGGGACTTGACGTCGCTCTTCAACTAACCCTCCTCTATCTGTTCTTGTATGCCGAGCTTCCGCACCGACTGCTGCTGCTGCTCTGAGCAGGCTAAAGTCAATCATGCCCAAACAACATCAGAGAGGATTGGATGCATATAGCGGCAACGCGAGAGAATTAAGGCAAACCATAGCAACAACAACAAACTCCGGACTGAAAATGCTTTAGAGTAAAAAAGGGCCGACGATATACCACAAACGTTTAAAACGACGAAAGAGACTCTTGATCAATATCTCGGGAGCTTATAATGATTCGTCTCTTTTAAATTGCGAATCTTTGATGACGGCAACGTAAAAGAGCACTGTATACCAACAGATTTTTAATAGGATATAGTTTACTATGTGCATGTGCTGTACGCTCACCGTGATCTATTCACAATGGTACGGCAGACACAACAAAATGTGTAGACGATTTTCGTTGATGTTAAGCTTTGGGGTCTTTTTATACATTCCATATACAAGCTCTATTTTCTTTTGCCGTGTGTACGATAGTCTTCAATCTCTTTCCTGTTCGCCAGTTAAGAATTTTTATCGTCTCCCTCGGGCGAATAACGCGTTCACTCACGGATCTACTCAAGAGGCTCCGTAAACCCACAGCACAAACACAAACACAGAAGAGAAGAAGCAGTTGGTTTTCAATCCAATTAAGCAAAGTGAATGAGCAAACAATCACAACGCCCGTTACAGCAAAAGACGTCGGGAACTGCGCACGTCCAATCAGGCCCTTATTTTCTTTCTCATTCGAAAGCCCTCCGGTGTTGGCTGAACGCTGTTTGCCATCTATTTTTCATATAGCTTATATAGCATCCCATTATTATATAAGCACCTTGTATATATTCCTTTTGTTTTTTTAACCAAAATTTTTATTTAGGGTAAATCATCAGCCAGAATAAAAATTCAATCTCTCCTCCAATGCCATCAACTTCAAGTATATTGTATATTATGTTACATGCTTCGATGAAATTGTCTAGTCTAAACAGAAACTAGAGTGGCCGCGTGTTTAGAGCGACGAGATGACTATGTAACCGTTCAACAAAGTGGAATCAAATACAAAACAAACCATCTTAGCAAAACAGCGCAGTTTCTGAACGCGCACATTCTCCTTATGTAAAGGTACTACGTGATGTAATGATTCATGCGTGAATATATGCGCAGTTTTCTTTTTAAAATCCTGCTGGTGGTATTATTATTCTATTCATCGTCAAATAGTTTGGGCGATCGACTGAATACTTTTCAGCGGAACAGGTCGGACAGACGACGATGGCGTTACGGGTGTTTTAAATGGAAAAACTCAGAACAATTCATACGTGTGAAGATTGTCATCAGAATTCAGAAGGGAGGTCGAACGCGGCCAGACAAAACAGCGACGACACAATTCGAACTGAATACATTTTATACACAAAGCGGGCGGGTGCTGGTGTGTAGTCGCCGAGCTGTGTGCTGTAACTGGCTGTAGAACATCAAAAGAGCGAGAGCCGTTTGAATAATGCAAACGGGGAGGACCGCAATTGAATCAACGGCATCTATATAGAATCGCCTGTTTGTCCATCCCCACTCACTTTGACGTCAATAGTTCTCCCCCCATCCATCCATCCATCCATTTCGACTATACACACACCATATAGACAGAGCTGTATAGTGCACATTCCCTTTGACCGGGCGGGCACGTGTATATACGCAGAACTTTGTAATCGGCTTTTGACGAAAAAGCATCAAAGGAAATCACAGTACTATATATACAATGCACACACGCAGACACAAGCGAAAAAAACTAAAAAAAATACTAGGAGAATGTGATTTATTTATATAATGAAACTAGCTGATGTTGCTCTATATATAAGCTTGACTCGTTTCAAATATCCGCGCGCCATACATTACATTGCTGTTAGTTGTACTGTAGTAACGTTCGTCTATCCCACTCGATCCGCATTCAAACGCCGGGACCGACGATTTCTGCACGGAGGTGACACAAAAGAAGAATTATGTACCGCCCCCAAAAACGATGGGACGCTCTACAAGATTTATTCTCGACTTCGTATTTCGTGCTTGAATAGGTCGAAGGATGCTTGTGTTTCGTAATGTAAAAGAAATTTCGCAATTCTGTTGGCAAAAAAAATAGCTATATATATCGAATAGAATGCATGTGCCATTTTCATTTTCCATGGTAATAAATCCTTATAAAGACATGGATGGACTGTTGCCGGGTTTATTTTTTTTTTTTGCTTTTGTTTGTTTCTATTCATACGCCGGAAGAATATCTACGGTATTACATGGGGATTTGCATAGAAAGGCTCTTTTGTTTAGTGTTTAGCTCCGTATATACGCGGTCGCAACCATTGTTCACAACAATATAGACGCACACAAGAAAACGTTGTATAAGAGCAAAGGAAAGAATGGAAAAAAAAATCAAAGTTTTCTAATCCGTATAGTTTTCTGGTTTTTTTTTTCTTCTTCTCCCTGTGCGTTTACGGAAGAATAGGTAGGGAAACTTTGATAATCTGATTGAGCCTAGGCCCTAGAAGCTCAAGACTTATCTTATTCGCTACTATATATTTACCCTATACGTACGTATGAAACAAGATAGATATCAAATAAAAAGTTGTGAGTTGCCGATGCCAAATTAAAGAAAAAGAAGAAGAAAAAAGGAAAAAAAAAAACATATGTAACTCGGAATCAAAAAGTTGAGTAAGAATTCTCATCAACGAGCCAAAGATCCAGCGCATTGCAGTCCGGAAGGTTTCAGTTACTTCCTTTTCCCAACCTTTGTGAGACAGTCTATTATAGTTATAGACCACGCCCACGATAGCCGAGTTATATAAGCCATTTCAGTTGCTGTATGTGTGTGTGTGTGTGTTCAAGGTGTATTGTACACACAATGCGAACGGCCGGAAATGTCGTCCAGCGAGAAGATCAAAAAGAAAATGGGTAAAGTATAAAAAACTAATCAGTAGAATCAAAATAAATACTATAGAAAACACAATCAGGTACTGGGTTGAACTGTTCTGGGTGTGATAACAAAATCCTGCTTCTCTGATTTTTCTCTCTTTTTCTCCCCAGCGGATTGGAACACCATTCAATCAAGGAAAGTGTGAGACTTGAGAAAAGAGAAGCCCCGACAAAAAAGGGGAACAAGGTTGTGTGATCTGTTCTGTATTATTATTACACGGAAGGAAACGAACGCAAATCGAAAGGGAAGCTCGGCAGCACTGTCAATAACGGCCAGTCTTCAATGATAAGGCAGCACATCTTATATAGACAGGCATCCAATAGAGAGAACATTGCTGGAGCAATGAACAGGGCGGGCTGCTCTCTATATGCCATCAAATCATATACAGTGATATATATATATAAATATACTGCGTAGAGAGAGAAAGACTATCGGTTCCTCTCTATCTAATATGTTTGGCCCAATGGTCAACATCGCGTCTATTGATCAATCTTATTGTAGTACTACATGTTCTCTCTTTTCTTGATTCCGTCTCCTTCTTCTTCTTCCTTTCTTTCCTCCGAGATTTCTCTCTGTTCTTCATTTTCTTTCATCTGGCTCCACTTGCGTGGTACTTATTACGGCTTTCCATTTATTAGACGCCGTCACTCCAGCATTGCAACCAGCTATATAGTTCCTGCACAACTTACTTTCCACCCTCTTCCTTACTTCATTGCAGTTTGCCGTTGGAACACAAGCAGCAGCAGAATCCTTATTCATCTATAAAAGTTATAGCGACCGTTGCCGGGTGAAACGGGAAAAAAATCCCTGGATTGGTCGTGTCACCGTTTGCATCTGCTTTATTTTTATAAAATAACGCGTGCCGCAGACAAAACAACCGCTGCCGCACGTTCTTTTTTATATATATTTGTATTTTGTGTGCAGCAAACAAAAGGGAAAGAGAAGAATCAGACATGTATACGTAAGTCTCATTTTTTGTTATTTATTCATCGTTTGTGTGTGTAGTACCATTTTCCGTTTGTTGGATTTAGCACGAGAGGGGTCCTCCCACTACACAATGTATTACAAAACCATTGCTCCTTTAAAGAAACGACGGCGAATGGTCTTTTTATCCGACGCCTATACGATGAAGATGATGATGCGTGTTTGAATACACAACAGCTCAATCTGGTTATGATTGAATTGTATAGAGTAAATGTCATATCGATCGACAGGCCATTAATCTCCACTTTTATTTGATTCTTTTTTAAGACTGGGAACTATCGAATAAGGTTAGAAAGCTTTCTAGGCACGCAATAATGCAATCTCATGCATGATGGGCTCCCCTCCATGTCCATATATAACACGGCACTGATTTCCATCCCCCTTTTACTCCCCTCGTTTATCTGACTCCCTCTCCGCCTAGACTTTTTTTTTTCCGTCGGCTATACCAAACATCTATAGATGGATGTATGGTGTACTTTATAGTAACTTATAACTCCTCTAGTCTATACTAGACGTAATATTGACCCGAAGAGCTTTGCATGGTCTTTACAGGGGGTAGACCAGCAGCAGCCAGGGAGGAGGGTGTTGTTGGGGGAGGACCGGGAGGAAGGAAGACGACGACGAACGACAACAACATCCAAGGCACCCCAATGTTATATAGACGAGTAGGGAAAGAGAGAGAGAGAAAAATAAGAGAAACGGAAGAGCGCGATGAGAGACGAGCTCAGTCAGTTGGTAGACGAGTCGCTAGTCGGATCGTTCTTACATGCGTTAGACAGCAGGTGTTAAAACAAGATACCCCGGTCGTGTTGAGTTTAAGACAACATTTCAACACGTATACCTAGTGACAGAGTTTTATTTGCTCCGTTGGAAAAAGTTGCACATCTCCAGACAAGAGAAATCAAACAAAAACAAGAATTGTCTAGACGTTAAAAGAGAGAGAAAAGAGGAAAAGAAGAGAATAAGTTCGATTTCATTAGTTGGTTAGAAATCCTACCTATCCCCCCCTGTTAGGATTCGAGTGGCGGAAAGAGTATCGGCAACCTTCCTTTTTTTCACTTTGGAATTGCTCATTTAGTTTCAAGTGTTGCGATTAGGGGCGTATCTCATCTCACCTTGGGGAAACAAAAAAATCCTCAAAATGTCACGTGTCACAGGTAGTGTATCCTGCATGTCTCCTTTTTTTCTTAGTAAAATGTCACTTGATCCGAGTGGTGTGTGTATTAATCAAGCGTCTTCATCGCTAGTGATCACGTTTTCATCGATAGTCGCTTGTTGGCCTTTATTTATTTGTTTTGTGTTTTGTTTCATCAGCAGATCTCAGTTCAACGTGGGTCCATTACACGGGTGAGCCGATTGGCCCTGTCGGCTCAAACCGCAGCGACGGCCATCGAGTCAAATTGTTTGAAGAGTCGGTGACTTTCATTGCCCAATTACATCCAGACGTACGTATATAAATAGACTTATTACTGTAGTTCAATCAACCAGCAGATAACATGGCTGCTACGTGACAAACAGGAAAGAACGATGTCGTTACCCATTTCCCCTTTAACGTGTAACGATCGAACGGAGAATTTCATGACCGGATCATTCGATCGTTCGAAGATGAGATGAGAAAAACGGAAAGTTCAATATATAGTATTTTGTGTGTTTGATCAGGATCGTGACGGCATGGTTCCGCCACTGGATAGAACTTGGATGATTGGCATCTGGCCCGTCGACGTCTATCAGATTCCCATCATTATTGGTATCTCATCAGGCGTACTTTTGTTATTGCTCTTCACTGCCGTGCTCGTCGCTTGGCGATGCTGCCATTTTCAACGTCTTCGAGATAAAGCTTTCGGTACATAAACTAGTGTTTTTTTCTTAAAAAAAAATAAATTCAGTGAACTTACTTTAATTCTATTCTTAGACATCAACGCTGAGGGTCGGACGCCTGTGATCCATTCGCCATCGACCGGCAGGTGTGAACCGTTTTTTTTTCAACTGATATGTTAAAACTACGCAGAGTTTTAATTAAGAAAATGTTTTAAATGTCACTTATTTTAGTTATCCATCGGTTCTTGCCATGTCAATGCCGCCTTCCAAGCCATCCAGTCCGTCGTTAACGACAACGCGCAACCAAATGGTCGCATCGAATTCCTGTGAATTGGTCCGCCTCACGACAGAGACCCCTATTAACATGGTATTTTTTATTTTTTTTCCAAAATCTCTTATCGCTCGCTGACTCCCTTATTTTGGAATTGCTTTACACAGAGTACAGTGACGACGGCCAATCCGGTCGAAGAAGACTTACAACATCAGACAACAATTGAACGCCACAGTTGCGAGGATATGTCGTTGGTCGGCTGCGGTAACTACATCGCCTTCGACATCCCCAGCTTTTACGAGGAATCTTTAAATTCGTCTTCCTTAAGCACGTCGAGCAATGGTGAGAGACAAAAACGAATGACGTTGTGTTTGTGTGCAAGTCTTTTATTTATTTTGTAATCGATCTTGATTTAACGCAGCTGTTTTGGATGGCTCGTGGTCTAATTGTGATGGATCCCTCAACGAGCTTAAAACACGCTCTTTGCCCTCATGGGCTCGCAACAAGCCTCCCATTCGTTCTGCTCAGCAAAACAAACGCAATGCCAATTGCGACCAGCAGGTAATTTTGCGCTTATTTTATTCTGTCTAAAGTTATTTGTCAACGACAATGGAAATGTTATAACGATAGTCAATTTGTTGTTGTCAGAAGAAAGATGGACGCAGCCTAGTGCCCATAATTGGATCAAAGCGATCTCATCACGGTCTCCGTCATGACGCTGCCACTCTAAAGGCGATGAACCAAATGGCTTTAAAGACGGCGACGATCCATGACGATAGCGACAAGATATCTGGACGGGTATCGCTCATTGGCCACAATGAAGCTGTGATCGTTTTCAACGAACGGACCGCTCTCTAACGACAGAAATGAACATCAACATGATGATGATGTGTCTGCTGATGTAACTCGTTGCCAAAACAGGGTCATTTGCATGTTGTTGATGATCTCTGATAACTCTGCTTGACAGCAAAAGAAAAAGGGAGGACCCGCACAACAACAACCATACGACATAGTAAAACTAAAAATGAAAATCGATTTGTTTTTTCTTTGTTTTTATTAAAAAGAAACACGGACCGTTCGTCCCTTTTCTTTCAATTCCTAATTAGGTTATAAATATATTGCGTCGATATATTAAAATACCTCCTCTTCTTAAAAAAAACTTAAATATTGTTGAATATCTTCATACTTAAAAGAAGTTAGTTATCATTCGCCATCAATTTTCTCTCTTCTCGCGCTATTCAAGCTCATGATGTGTCTCGTCTTGTTTCCCATTTTCACTTCTTTCTTCCCTGTCGTTTCCGATGTTTTTTGTCACGGTTTTTACATCGTTTTATACGGATATGGATACACTTAATTGGATGGATTGGCGTGTTTGTCCATTATTATTTTCTTCTGTTCTTTACGGTAACACACCGGAAGGGTGGGATGCCAATGATGCTATCCCTATATGGAAATTCGATCATTTAATGAATGAATATTGCTGCAGTCGTGAGAGGATCTACGTGAGGAAAAGGGTGTGGCCTCTTTTCTCCTTTTCATGTCTAAAATTGTCCCTCCTTCCGTTGATTCCTTTAACAGCAAACATGAAGGCGGGCAAGTTTTTGCCTTGACAACGATTAGTTTATGAAAGACGACACACAGTAACATTTTCAACGTACTCTGTACATGTATAATGCAAACCTTTTGTGACAATGACAAGAGTTCGCCCTTTATATGGCAGCCAAGGGCATGCATACTACTCACGTTGGGTTCATATACTTTTCATAATGGATCTACGAGGCGGCAGGATGTGTGTTTTTTACCCCCTTTCTCTATTATTATTCATGCGCTTTTTTTGTTACGTCGTTTTGTTCGTCGCTTGCTGTTGGTTGACTGTACACGGGAAATATATATGAAGTGGGATTAGTCGATTTTCACGAAATTGACGGTCCCAACTCTTGGTTTTCCCGGCGACCGGTAGAAGACGCGCAGCAAGCTTTGCGCTCCTATTTCTCATCTTGTATACGTCTCTTCGGTGTTCACCAATGGGAGTAATCGTAATTAGTATAGGGGATGTTCTATAATAATAGAATGGAATATAGAGACGGTATTGTGTTTTGATCCGGCTGCTCTAAATTTTAATTAACGCGAAAGGAGGAATTAAGAAAGCGGAAAGCCTATGATGTTTCATTTCAGAACAAGGAACCACTATATTCGAATGGATATTGTACTTAGGCAAATAGGAGGAGATGAAGTTTTTAAATGCGTGATTCAATTTCTCTTCCCATCAAATCTTCATGATCTACTATGTTTCAGGCTAAATAGGATGCTGAATACATCACAGCAGTTACAAGTGTAGTGAGATATAACACGCCCAACAGCTAAGATCGTCTGTTGCCAGGCGGATGATGATGTGGACTACGTCAATAATATATAGGGTTTTCACTGTAAATTTTGTATCTTAATCGTTTTCAAGTCGTGAAGAGGACAGAGATGGAGAGCAACGTGTTTGTGTAAAAGGAAAGAAGCTTAGGTTGAAAAAAATAGAATCAGAAATTATTATTGCAATATTAAAAAATACGAAATTGTGTTGGCAGTTATAGAGCGGAGTACGGAGGTTACTGTCCTTGTTGCAACTCACAGTCCACATCGACCCAGGATCAGAATAAGGCATGAAATAGCTCTATAGGGTTTCCTTATTTTTTTGTGATTTGATTAGTTTGCATTATGGAAAGGATGCCTCGGATATTGCTGATTTGTTATTGATTACTATATGCTTGAGTTGGGCAGTACTTGTCGGTCAGTAGTTCCACTCTGCTCTCGGGAGTCTCTCCTTTGCTTCCCAACTTGCCCTTTATAACGATTTCAATTAGAATACAGGGATCGACTAATTTAACAAGTTCGCTAGCTCAAGATTGGGTGGGACGCGCTGGGCCGGGCCGGCTATACAAGACATTCCATTATGGTTTCCTCGCTTGACTTCGCCTGCTGCTTTCCCTCTTCTCGTTGACTGAATTGACTCTAATTAATCTATATCTAATTAAGACCTGATAGACCAGGGCACGGCCACCTGATACCCGAACGTCGCAACAGGAAAGGATTACTCCGTTCCCGTCTTTCCAGGAAAATAATGAGTCACTGGCCGATAAGTCGTTTCTCGGGAGTCAGAATTCATCTCCTCATTATGTCATTGGCTTTTTGAAGTTCTGGATTAAGCCACAAGATTACAAGACCTTGCTGAGTGCTATGGTCATATGAAAAGTTGAAGATAAATAATAACAAAACGAAAGCTCATCAAACAACGGCAGAGAAAGTCTCAAAGTATAAACAAATAGGAAATTACCAAAGTGCGTAGCACTAACTAAAACCAGTGCAACAAATCCGGAGAATAAGGACGTGAATGGCAGTAAAAGAAACCGACGACGGTGCGGATTCTTCTCAAAGAAAACAAATGGGAATAAAAGAATGCATTCAAAGGGAAATAGAGATAGACGGAGAGACAGACAGAAAATAAGATGTACCTGGAAGATAAGATAACACAAAGAAAATAGAGTTGATATCGTAGCTCTAGCAGGGCAGTAGGAGTCAAAGAGTGAAAAAGGGGTGCTGCTGGATCGATCACGCAGCAGCTACGTACAGTACGTTCTCTCTGGTCCGGGCGCTACTTTCACCTTATTTTGTACACATTTCTCTCGTCTACGTCGCAGCTGAGGAAACGTGACTGTATATATACGCGCGTCACAATAAAAACAGAATCATGAAATCCATCTTTTCTGTCCAATAAGTCTTATGTCTAGAGAATAAGGCAAACAGAAAAGTGGACTTCCGAGCTATGGATCGCATTCGCAGAATGAGAAAGAATACATAAGAAAGAGTAAATCAAATCAAATAAAAAAAAAAAAACGATGTCCAATATCGCAACGGTCAGCTCCCTCAGCCAAAGAAAAATGATTCAACAAATCAGGGAAGAAGCAGCAGCCTCACAATCTACTACACACTACATCGAGTTCGACGTTTCAAGTCAAGTGAAAAGGGAAATGGGAAAACCAAATAAAAATCTGTGAAGCAAAGCGAAAAAGCAAAAAGAAAGAAAGAAGTAGGGGACGAGGGTGCGGGCCCGTGAAAGTTCCAAGATCGATGGCAATCACGTAAAGATGCGCCAAATAAGGCGGACTCCTTGTGGATGACTCCCGTAGTCGATTGTCCGAGAAAGAAAAAAGAAGATATCTAAAGAAACACGACAACAAAATGGAGAATGGGCGATAGAACCTGAGGAACCAGACCGAGACTGCTTCAGTCAGTCATTCCGACAGTATTTGAGAAAGGAAACAAATAAAACGGAAAGATAGTCTAAGGGTAAAAAGCAAGTTTATATATATACATACATACACTATATATAGTGAATTCTGCGAACAGATCGATTCATGGAGATTTAAAAAAAAAGAAGAGCAAACGAAACAAAATAAAACCTAAAATAGAAAGAATATAAAATAAAAAGAAAGCAATCGTTTTCTGTTTATTTTGTTGTTTACTCTCTCGACTTTTTCAATCGAACCCTTAAAAGTTTTTAATAGAGCTGGACAACATCTGCAAAATATAAAAAAAAGGAACTAGATAGAAAACCGGATATCCGTGAGATGGCTGACGGTTTTCAGATCCTTGATTCCCTCCTCTGACGTTATAAATGAAAACTGATAACCAGCTATCTTTTTTTTTGAATTGTAGACTATTTATCAAATAAAATCAAGAGCGACTACGAAAAAAAAACAAAGTACAACAAGGACGTGACGGAAGTTTGCGGATGACGTCTGCAATCCATTGGGGACGAGTTTTGTTGTTGACCAAC
>JAUANT010000171.1:0-19443 GCA_030770115.1 Daphnia galeata | reverse complement strand
TTTCCATTTTTTGATAATTTCCAGTGTTTTCAAAAAAGTAACCTAACCTCACCTGTTTTTCCACTAACTTCACCACCAAAGTCCTTTTTCAAACTTATTTTCCATTTTTTGATAATTTCCAGTGTTTTCAAAAAGTAACCTAACCTCACCTGTTTTTCCATTAACTTCACCACCCAAGTCCATCTGGAAACTTATTTTCCATTTTTTGATAATTTCCAGTGTTTTCAAAAAAGTAACCTAACCTCACCTGTTTTTCCATTAACTTCACCACCCAAGTCCATCTGGAAACTTATTTTCCATTTTTTGATAATTTCCAGTGTTTTCAAAAAAGTAACCTAACCTCACCTGTTTTTCCACTAACTTCACCACCAAAGTCCTTTTTCAAACTTATTTTCCATTTTTTGATAATTTCCAGTGTTTTCAAAAAAGTAACCTAACCTCACCTGTTTTTCCACTAACTTCACCACCAAAGTCCTTTTTCAAACTTATTTTCCATTTTTTGATAATTTCCAGTGTTTTCAAAAAAGTAACCTAACCTCACCTGTTTTTCCACTAACTTCACCACCAAAGTCCTTTTTCAAACTTATTTTCCATTTTTGATAATTTCCAGTTTTCAAAAAAGTAACCTAACCCCACCTGTTTTTCCATTAACTTCACCACCCAAGTCCATCTGGAAACTTATTTTCCATTTTTTGATAATTTCCAGTGTTTTCAAAAAAGTAACCTAACCTCACCTGTTTTTCCACTAACTTCACCACCAAAGTCCTTTTTCAAACTTATTTTCCATTTTTTGATAATTTCCAGTGTTTTCAAAAAAGTAACCTAACCTCACCTGTTTTTCCATTAACTTCACCACCCAAGTCCATCTGGAAACTTATTTTCCATTTTTTGATAATTTCCAGTGTTTTCAAAAAAGTAACCTAACCTCACCTGTTTTTCCACTAACTTCACCACCAAAGTCCTTTTTCAAACTTATTTTCCATTTTTTGATAATTTCCAGTGTTTTCAAAAAGTAACCTAACCTCACCTGTTTTTCCATTAACTTCACCACCCAAGTCCATCTGGAAACTTATTTTCCATTTTTTGATAATTTCCAGTGTTTTCAAAAAAGTAACCTAACCTCACCTGTTTTTCCATTAACTTCACCACCCAAGTCCATCTGGAAACTTATTTTCCATTTTTTGATAATTTCCAGTGTTTTACAAAAAGTAACCTAACCTCACCTGTTTTTCCACTAACTTCACCACCAAAGTCCTTTTTCAAACTTATTTTCCATTTTTTGATAATTTCCAGTGTTTTCAAAAAAGTAACCTAACCTCACCTGTTTTTCCACTAACTTCACCACCAAAGTCCTTTTTCAAACTTATTTTCCATTTTTTGATAATTTCCAGTGTTTTCAAAAAAGTAACCTAACCTCACCTGTTTTTCCATTAACTTCACCACCCAAGTCCATCTGGAAACTTATTTTCCATTTTTTGATAATTTCCAGTGTTTTCAAAAAAGTAACCTAACCTCACCTGTTTTTCCATTAACTTCACCACCCAAGTCCATCTGGAAACTTATTTTCCATTTTTTGATAATTTCCAGTGTTTTCAAAAAAGTAACCTAACCTCACCTGTTTTTCCATTAACTTCACCACCCAAGTCCATCTGGAAACTTATTTTCCATTTTTTGATAATTTCCAGTGTTTTCAAAAAAGTAACCTAACCTCACCTGTTTTTTCCACTAACTTCACCACCAAAGTCCTTTTTCAAACTTATTTTCCATTTTTTGATAATTTCCAGTGTTTTCAAAAAAGTAACCTAACCTCACCTGTTTTTCCACTAACTTCACCACCAAAGTCCTTTTTCAAACTTATTTTCCATTTTTTGATAATTTCCAGTGTTTTCAAAAAAGTAACCTAACCTCACCTGTTTTTCCACTAACTTCACCACCAAAGTCCTTTTTCAAACTTATTTTCCATTTTTTGATAATTTCCAGTGTTTTCAAAAAGTAACCTAACCTCACCTGTTTTTCCATTAACTTCACCACCCAAGTCCATCTGGAAACTTATTTTCCATTTTTTGATAATTTCCAGTGTTTTCAAAAAAGTAACCTAACCTCACCTGTTTTTCCATTAACTTCACCACCCAAGTCCATCTGGAAACTTATTTTCCATTTTTTGATAATTTCCAGTGTTTTCAAAAAAGTAACCTAACCTCACCTGTTTTTCCACTAACTTCACCACCAAAGTCCTTTTTCAAACTTATTTTCCATTTTTTGATAATTTCCAGTGTTTTCAAAAAAGTAACCTAACCTCACCTGTTTTTCCACTAACTTCACCACCAAAGTCCTTTTTCAAACTTATTTTCCATTTTTTGATAATTTCCAGTGTTTTCAAAAAAGTAACCTAACCTCACCTGTTTTTCCACTAACTTCACCACCAAAGTCCTTTTTCAAACTTATTTTCCATTTTTTGATAATTTCCAGTTTTCAAAAAAGTAACCTAACCCCACCTGTTTTTTCCATTAACTTCACCACCCAAGTCCATCTGGAAACTTATTTTCCATTTTTTGATAATTTCCAGTGTTTTCAAAAAAGTAACCTAACCTCACCTGTTTTTCCACTAACTTCACCACCAAAGTCCTTTTTCAAACTTATTTTCCATTTTTTGATAATTTCCAGTGTTTTCAAAAAAGTAACCTAACCTCACCTGTTTTTCCATTAACTTCACCACCCAAGTCCATCTGGAAACTTATTTTCCATTTTTTGATAATTTCCAGTGTTTTCAAAAAAGTAACCTAACCTCACCTGTTTTTCCACTAACTTCACCACCAAAGTCCTTTTTCAAACTTATTTTCCATTTTTTGATAATTTCCAGTGTTTTCAAAAAAGTAACCTAACCTCACCTGTTTTTCCACTAACTTCACCACCAAAGTCCTTTTTCAAACTTATTTTCCATTTTTTGATAATTTCCAGTGTTTTCAAAAAAGTAACCTAACCTCACCTGTTTTTCCACTAACTTCACCACCAAAGTCCTTTTTCAAACTTATTTTCCATTTTTTGATAATTTCCAGTGTTTTACAAAAAGTAACCTAACCTCACCTGTTTTTCCACTAACTTCACCACCAAAGTCCTTTTTCAAACTTATTTTCCATTTTTTGATAATTTCCAGTGTTTTCAAAAAAGTAACCTAACCTCACCTGTTTTTCCACTAACTTCACCACCAAAGTCCTTTTTCAAACTTATTTTCCATTTTTTGATAATTTCCAGTGTTTTCAAAAAGTAACCTAACCTCACCTGTTTTTCCATTAACTTCACCACCCAAGTCCATCTGGAAACTTATTTTCCATTTTTTGATAATTTCCAGTGTTTTCAAAAAAGTAACCTAACCTCACCTGTTTTTCCATTAACTTCACCACCCAAGTCCATCTGGAAACTTATTTTCCATTTTTTGATAATTTCCAGTGTTTTCAAAAAAGTAACCTAACCTCACCTGTTTTTCCACTAACTTCACCACCAAAGTCCTTTTTCAAACTTATTTTCCATTTTTTGATAATTTCCAGTGTTTTCAAAAAAGTAACCTAACCTCACCTGTTTTTCCACTAACTTCACCACCAAAGTCCTTTTTCAAACTTATTTTCCATTTTTTGATAATTTCCAGTGTTTTCAAAAAAGTAACCTAACCTCACCTGTTTTTCCACTAACTTCACCACCAAAGTCCTTTTTCAAACTTATTTTCCATTTTTTGATAATTTCCAGTTTTCAAAAAAGTAACCTAACCCCACCTGTTTTTCCATTAACTTCACCACCCAAGTCCATCTGGAAACTTATTTTCCATTTTTTGATAATTTCCAGTGTTTTCAAAAAAGTAACCTAACCTCACCTGTTTTTCCACTAACTTCACCACCAAAGTCCTTTTTCAAACTTATTTTCCATTTTTTGATAATTTCCAGTGTTTTCAAAAAAGTAACCTAACCTCACCTGTTTTTCCATTAACTTCACCACCCAAGTCCATCTGGAAACTTATTTTCCATTTTTTGATAATTTCCAGTGTTTTCAAAAAAGTAACCTAACCTCACCTGTTTTTCCACTAACTTCACCACCAAAGTCCTTTTTCAAACTTATTTTCCATTTTTTGATAATTTCCAGTGTTTTCAAAAAAGTAACCTAACCTCACCTGTTTTTCCACTAACTTCACCACCAAAGTCCTTTTTCAAACTTATTTTCCATTTTTTGATAATTTCCAGTGTTTTCAAAAAAGTAACCTAACCTCACCTGTTTTTCCACTAACTTCACCACCAAAGTCCTTTTTCAAACTTATTTTCCATTTTTTGATAATTTCCAGTGTTTTACAAAAAGTAACCTAACCTCACCTGTTTTTCCACTAACTTCACCACCAAAGTCCTTTTTCAAACTTATTTTCCATTTTTTTGATAATTTCCAGTGTTTTCAAAAAAGTAACCTAACCTCACCTGTTTTTCCACTAACTTCACCACCAAAGTCCTTTTTCAAACTTATTTTCCATTTTTTGATAATTTCCAGTGTTTTCAAAAAGTAACCTAACCTCACCTGTTTTTCCATTAACTTCACCACCCAAGTCCATCTGGAAACTTATTTTCCATTTTTTGATAATTTCCAGTGTTTTCAAAAAAGTAACCTAACCTCACCTGTTTTTCCATTAACTTCACCACCCAAGTCCATCTGGAAACTTATTTTCCATTTTTTGATAATTTCCAGTGTTTTCAAAAAAGTAACCTAACCTCACCTGTTTTTCCACTAACTTCACCACCAAAGTCCTTTTTCAAACTTATTTTCCATTTTTTGATAATTTCCAGTGTTTTCAAAAAAGTAACCTAACCTCACCTGTTTTTTCCACTAACTTCACCACCAAAGTCCTTTTTCAAACTTATTTTCCATTTTTTGATAATTTCCAGTGTTTTCAAAAAAGTAACCTAACCTCACCTGTTTTTCCACTAACTTCACCACCAAAGTCCTTTTTCAAACTTATTTTCCATTTTTTGATAATTTCCAGTTTTCAAAAAAGTAACCTAACCCCACCTGTTTTTCCATTAACTTCACCACCCAAGTCCATCTGGAAACTTATTTTCCATTTTTTGATAATTTCCAGTGTTTTCAAAAAAGTAACCTAACCTCACCTGTTTTTCCACTAACTTCACCACCAAAGTCCTTTTTCAAACTTATTTTCCATTTTTTGATAATTTCCAGTGTTTTCAAAAAAGTAACCTAACCTCACCTGTTTTTCCATTAACTTCACCACCCAAGTCCATCTGGAAACTTATTTTCCATTTTTTGATAATTTCCAGTGTTTTCAAAAAAGTAACCTAACCTCACCTGTTTTTCCACTAACTTCACCACCAAAGTCCTTTTTCAAACTTATTTTCCATTTTTTGATAATTTCCAGTGTTTTCAAAAAAGTAACCTAACCTCACCTGTTTTTCCACTAACTTCACCACCAAAGTCCTTTTTCAAACTTATTTTCCATTTTTTGATAATTTCCAGTGTTTTCAAAAAAGTAACCTAACCTCACCTGTTTTTCCACTAACTTCACCACCAAAGTCCTTTTTCAAACTTATTTTCCATTTTTTGATAATTTCCAGTGTTTTCAAAAAAGTAACCTAACCTCACCTGTTTTTCCACTAACTTCACCACCAAAGTCCTTTTTCAAACTTATTTTCCATTTTTTGATAATTTCCAGTGTTTTCAAAAAAGTAACCTAACCTCACCTGTTTTTCCATTAACTTCACCACCCAAGTCCTTTTTCAAACTTATTTTCCATTTTTTGATAATTTCCAGTGTTTTCAAAAAAGTAACCTAACCTCACCTGTTTTTCCACTAACTTCACCACCAAAGTCCTTTTTCAAACTTATTTTCCATTTTTTGATAATTTCCAGTGTTTTCAAAAAAGTAACCTAACCTCACCTGTTTTTCCATTAACTTCACCACCCAAGTCCATCTGGAAACTTATTTTCCATTTTTTGATAATTTCCAGTGTTTTCAAAAAAGTAACCTAACCTCACCTGTTTTTCCACTAACTTCACCACCAAAGTCCTTTTTCAAACTTATTTTCCATTTTTTGATAATTTCCAATGTTTTCAAAAAAGTAACCTAACCTCACCTGTTTTTCCACTAACTTCACCACCAAAGTCCTTTTTCAAACTTATTTTCCATTTTTTGATAATTTCCAGTGTTTTCAAAAAAGTAACCTAACCTCACCTGTTTTTCCACTAACTTCACCACCAAAGTCCTTTTTCAAACTTATTTTCCATTTTTTGATAATTTCCAGTGTTTTCAAAAAAGTAACCTAACCTCACCTGTTTTTCCACTAACTTCACCACCAAAGTCCTTTTTCAAACTTATTTTCCATTTTTTGATAATTTCCAGTTTTCAAAAAAGTAACCTAACCCCACCTGTTTTTCCATTAACTTCACCACCCAAGTCCATCTGGAAACTTATTTTCCATTTTTTGATAATTTCCAGTGTTTTCAAAAAAGTAACCTAACCTCACCTGTTTTTCCACTAACTTCACCACCAAAGTCCTTTTTCAAACTTATTTTCCATTTTTTGATAATTTCCAGTGTTTTCAAAAAAGTAACCTAACCTCACCTGTTTTTCCATTAACTTCACCACCCAAGTCCATCTGGAAACTTATTTTCCATTTTTGATAATTTCCAGTGTTTTCAAAAAAGTAACCTAACCTCACCTGTTTTTTCCACTAACTTCACCACCAAAGTCCTTTTTCAAACTTATTTTCCATTTTTTGATAATTTCCAGTGTTTTCAAAAAGTAACCTAACCTCACCTGTTTTTCCATTAACTTCACCACCCAAGTCCATCTGGAAACTTATTTTCCATTTTTTGATAATTTCCAGTGTTTTCAAAAAAAGTAACCTAACCTCACCTGTTTTTCCATTAACTTCACCACCCAAGTCCATCTGGAAACTTATTTTCCATTTTTTGATAATTTCCAGTGTTTTACAAAAAGTAACCTAACCTCACCTGTTTTTCCACTAACTTCACCACCAAAGTCCTTTTTCAAACTTATTTTCCATTTTTTGATAATTTCCAGTGTTTTCAAAAAAGTAACCTAACCTCACCTGTTTTTCCACTAACTTCACCACCAAAGTCCTTTTTCAAACTTATTTTCCATTTTTTGATAATTTCCAGTGTTTTCAAAAAAGTAACCTAACCTCACCTGTTTTTCCATTAACTTCACCACCCAAGTCCATCTGGAAACTTATTTTCCATTTTTTGATAATTTCCAGTGTTTTCAAAAAAGTAACCTAACCTCACCTGTTTTTTCCATTAACTTCACCACCCAAGTCCATCTGGAAACTTATTTTCCATTTTTTGATAATTTCCAGTGTTTTCAAAAAAGTAACCTAACCTCACCTGTTTTTCCATTAACTTCACCACCCAAGTCCATCTGGAAACTTATTTTCCATTTTTTGATAATTTCCAGTGTTTTCAAAAAAGTAACCTAACCTCACCTGTTTTTCCACTAACTTCACCACCAAAGTCCTTTTTCAAACTTATTTTCCATTTTTTGATAATTTCCAGTGTTTTCAAAAAAGTAACCTAACCTCACCTGTTTTTCCACTAACTTCACCACCAAAGTCCTTTTTCAAACTTATTTTCCATTTTTTGATAATTTCCAGTGTTTTCAAAAAAGTAACCTAACCTCACCTGTTTTTCCACTAACTTCACCACCAAAGTCCTTTTTCAAACTTATTTTCCATTTTTTGATAATTTCCAGTGTTTTCAAAAAGTAACCTAACCTCACCTGTTTTTCCATTAACTTCACCACCCAAGTCCATCTGGAAACTTATTTTCCATTTTTTGATAATTTCCAGTGTTTTCAAAAAAGTAACCTAACCTCACCTGTTTTTTCCATTAACTTCACCACCCAAGTCCATCTGGAAACTTATTTTCCATTTTTTGATAATTTCCAGTGTTTTCAAAAAAGTAACCTAACCTCACCTGTTTTTCCACTAACTTCACCACCAAAGTCCTTTTTCAAACTTATTTTCCATTTTTTGATAATTTCCAGTGTTTTCAAAAAAGTAACCTAACCTCACCTGTTTTTCCACTAACTTCACCACCAAAGTCCTTTTTCAAACTTATTTTCCATTTTTTGATAATTTCCAGTGTTTTCAAAAAAGTAACCTAACCTCACCTGTTTTTCCACTAACTTCACCACCAAAGTCCTTTTTCAAACTTATTTTCCATTTTTTGATAATTTCCAGTTTTCAAAAAAGTAACCTAACCCCACCTGTTTTTCCATTAACTTCACCACCCAAGTCCATCTGGAAACTTATTTTCCATTTTTTGATAATTTCCAGTGTTTTCAAAAAAGTAACCTAACCTCACCTGTTTTTCCACTAACTTCACCACCAAAGTCCTTTTTCAAACTTATTTTCCATTTTTTGATAATTTCCAGTGTTTTCAAAAAAGTAACCTAACCTCACCTGTTTTTCCATTAACTTCACCACCCAAGTCCATCTGGAAACTTATTTTCCATTTTTTGATAATTTCCAGTGTTTTCAAAAAAGTAACCTAACCTCACCTGTTTTTTCCACTAACTTCACCACCAAAGTCCTTTTTCAAACTTATTTTCCATTTTTTGATAATTTCCAGTGTTTTCAAAAAAGTAACCTAACCTCACCTGTTTTTCCACTAACTTCACCACCAAAGTCCTTTTTCAAACTTATTTTCCATTTTTTGATAATTTCCAGTGTTTTCAAAAAAGTAACCTAACCTCACCTGTTTTTCCACTAACTTCACCACCAAAGTCCTTTTTCAAACTTATTTTCCATTTTTTGATAATTTCCAGTGTTTTACAAAAAGTAACCTAACCTCACCTGTTTTTCCACTAACTTCACCACCAAAGTCCTTTTTCAAACTTATTTTCCATTTTTTGATAATTTCCAGTGTTTTCAAAAAAGTAACCTAACCTCACCTGTTTTTCCACTAACTTCACCACCAAAGTCCTTTTTCAAACTTATTTTCCATTTTTTGATAATTTCCAGTGTTTTCAAAAAGTAACCTAACCTCACCTGTTTTTCCATTAACTTCACCACCCAAGTCCATCTGGAAACTTATTTTCCATTTTTTGATAATTTCCAGTGTTTTCAAAAAAGTAACCTAACCTCACCTGTTTTTTCCATTAACTTCACCACCCAAGTCCATCTGGAAACTTATTTTCCATTTTTTGATAATTTCCAGTGTTTTCAAAAAAGTAACCTAACCTCACCTGTTTTTCCACTAACTTCACCACCAAAGTCCTTTTTCAAACTTATTTTCCATTTTTTGATAATTTCCAGTGTTTTCAAAAAAAGTAACCTAACCTCACCTGTTTTTTCCACTAACTTCACCACCAAAGTCCTTTTTCAAACTTATTTTCCATTTTTTGATAATTTCCAGTGTTTTCAAAAAAGTAACCTAACCTCACCTGTTTTTCCACTAACTTCACCACCAAAGTCCTTTTTCAAACTTATTTTCCATTTTTTGATAATTTCCAGTTTTTCAAAAAAGTAACCTAACCCCACCTGTTTTTCCATTAACTTCACCACCCAAGTCCATCTGGAAACTTATTTTCCATTTTTTGATAATTTCCAGTGTTTTCAAAAAAGTAACCTAACCTCACCTGTTTTTCCACTAACTTCACCACCAAAGTCCTTTTTCAAACTTATTTTCCATTTTTTTGATAATTTCCAGTGTTTTCAAAAAAGTAACCTAACCTCACCTGTTTTTTCCATTAACTTCACCACCCAAGTCCATCTGGAAACTTATTTTCCATTTTTTGATAATTTCCAGTGTTTTCAAAAAAGTAACCTAACCTCACCTGTTTTTCCACTAACTTCACCACCAAAGTCCTTTTTCAAACTTATTTTCCATTTTTTGATAATTTCCAGTGTTTTCAAAAAAGTAACCTAACCTCACCTGTTTTTTCCACTAACTTCACCACCAAAGTCCTTTTTCAAACTTATTTTCCATTTTTTGATAATTTCCAGTGTTTTCAAAAAAGTAACCTAACCTCACCTGTTTTTCCACTAACTTCACCACCAAAGTCCTTTTTCAAACTTATTTTCCATTTTTTGATAATTTCCAGTGTTTTCAAAAAAGTAACCTAACCTCACCTGTTTTTCCACTAACTTCACCACCAAAGTCCTTTTTCAAACTTATTTTCCATTTTTTGATAATTTCCAGTGTTTTCAAAAAAGTAACCTAACCTCACCTGTTTTTCCATTAACTTCACCACCCAAGTCCTTTTTCAAACTTATTTTCCATTTTTTGATAATTTCCAGTGTTTTCAAAAAAGTAACCTAACCTCACCTGTTTTTCCACTAACTTCACCACCAAAGTCCTTTTTCAAACTTATTTTCCATTTTTTGATAATTTCCAGTGTTTTCAAAAAAGTAACCTAACCTCACCTGTTTTTCCATTAACTTCACCACCCAAGTCCATCTGGAAACTTATTTTCCATTTTTTGATAATTTCCAGTGTTTTCAAAAAAGTAACCTAACCTCACCTGTTTTTCCACTAACTTCACCACCAAAGTCCTTTTTCAAACTTATTTTCCATTTTTTGATAATTTCCAATGTTTTCAAAAAAGTAACCTAACCTCACCTGTTTTTCCACTAACTTCACCACCAAAGTCCTTTTTCAAACTTATTTTCCATTTTTTGATAATTTCCAGTGTTTTCAAAAAAGTAACCTAACCTCACCTGTTTTTCCACTAACTTCACCACCAAAGTCCTTTTTCAAACTTATTTTCCATTTTTTGATAATTTCCAGTGTTTTCAAAAAAGTAACCTAACCTCACCTGTTTTTCCACTAACTTCACCACCAAAGTCCTTTTTCAAACTTATTTTCCATTTTTTGATAATTTCCAGTTTTCAAAAAAGTAACCTAACCCCACCTGTTTTTCCATTAACTTCACCACCCAAGTCCATCTGGAAACTTATTTTCCATTTTTTGATAATTTCCAGTGTTTTCAAAAAAGTAACCTAACCTCACCTGTTTTTCCACTAACTTCACCACCAAAGTCCTTTTTCAAACTTATTTTCCATTTTTTGATAATTTCCAGTGTTTTCAAAAAAGTAACCTAACCTCACCTGTTTTTTCCATTAACTTCACCACCCAAGTCCATCTGGAAACTTATTTTCCATTTTTTGATAATTTCCAGTGTTTTCAAAAAAGTAACCTAACCTCACCTGTTTTTCCACTAACTTCACCACCAAAGTCCTTTTTCAAACTTATTTTCCATTTTTTGATAATTTCCAGTGTTTTCAAAAAGTAACCTAACCTCACCTGTTTTTTCCATTAACTTCACCACCCAAGTCCATCTGGAAACTTATTTTCCATTTTTTGATAATTTCCAGTGTTTTCAAAAAAGTAACCTAACCTCACCTGTTTTTCCATTAACTTCACCACCCAAGTCCATCTGGAAACTTATTTTCCATTTTTTGATAATTTCCAGTGTTTTACAAAAAGTAACCTAACCTCACCTGTTTTTTCCACTAACTTCACCACCAAAGTCCTTTTTCAAACTTATTTTCCATTTTTTGATAATTTCCAGTGTTTTCAAAAAAGTAACCTAACCTCACCTGTTTTTCCACTAACTTCACCACCAAAGTCCTTTTTCAAACTTATTTTCCATTTTTTGATAATTTCCAGTGTTTTCAAAAAAGTAACCTAACCTCACCTGTTTTTCCATTAACTTCACCACCCAAGTCCATCTGGAAACTTATTTTCCATTTTTTGATAATTTCCAGTGTTTTCAAAAAAGTAACCTAACCTCACCTGTTTTTTCCATTAACTTCACCACCCAAGTCCATCTGGAAACTTATTTTCCATTTTTTGATAATTTCCAGTGTTTTCAAAAAAGTAACCTAACCTCACCTGTTTTTCCATTAACTTCACCACCCAAGTCCATCTGGAAACTTATTTTCCATTTTTTGATAATTTCCAGTGTTTTTCAAAAAAGTAACCTAACCTCACCTGTTTTTCCACTAACTTCACCACCAAAGTCCTTTTTCAAACTTATTTTCCATTTTTTGATAATTTCCAGTGTTTTCAAAAAAGTAACCTAACCTCACCTGTTTTTCCACTAACTTCACCACCAAAGTCCTTTTTCAAACTTATTTTCCATTTTTTGATAATTTCCAGTGTTTTCAAAAAAGTAACCTAACCTCACCTGTTTTTCCACTAACTTCACCACCAAAGTCCTTTTTCAAACTTATTTTCCATTTTTTGATAATTTCCAGTGTTTTCAAAAAGTAACCTAACCTCACCTGTTTTTCCATTAACTTCACCACCCAAGTCCATCTGGAAACTTATTTTCCATTTTTTGATAATTTCCAGTGTTTTCAAAAAAGTAACCTAACCTCACCTGTTTTTCCATTAACTTCACCACCCAAGTCCATCTGGAAACTTATTTTCCATTTTTTGATAATTTCCAGTGTTTTCAAAAAAGTAACCTAACCTCACCTGTTTTTCCACTAACTTCACCACCAAAGTCCTTTTTCAAACTTATTTTCCATTTTTTGATAATTTCCAGTGTTTTCAAAAAAGTAACCTAACCTCACCTGTTTTTCCACTAACTTCACCACCAAAGTCCTTTTTCAAACTTATTTTCCATTTTTTGATAATTTCCAGTGTTTTCAAAAAAGTAACCTAACCTCACCTGTTTTTCCACTAACTTCACCACCAAAGTCCTTTTTCAAACTTATTTTCCATTTTTTGATAATTTCCAGTTTTCAAAAAAGTAACCTAACCCCACCTGTTTTTCCATTAACTTCACCACCCAAGTCCATCTGGAAACTTATTTTCCATTTTTTGATAATTTCCAGTGTTTTCAAAAAAGTAACCTAACCTCACCTGTTTTTCCACTAACTTCACCACCAAAGTCCTTTTTCAAACTTATTTTCCATTTTTTGATAATTTCCAGTGTTTTCAAAAAAGTAACCTAACCTCACCTGTTTTTCCATTAACTTCACCACCCAAGTCCATCTGGAAACTTATTTTCCATTTTTTGATAATTTCCAGTGTTTTCAAAAAAGTAACCTAACCTCACCTGTTTTTCCACTAACTTCACCACCAAAGTCCTTTTTCAAACTTATTTTCCATTTTTTGATAATTTCCAGTGTTTTCAAAAAAGTAACCTAACCTCACCTGTTTTTCCACTAACTTCACCACCAAAGTCCTTTTTCAAACTTATTTTCCATTTTTTGATAATTTCCAGTGTTTTCAAAAAAGTAACCTAACCTCACCTGTTTTTCCACTAACTTCACCACCAAAGTCCTTTTTCAAACTTATTTTCCATTTTTTGATAATTTCCAGTGTTTTACAAAAAGTAACCTAACCTCACCTGTTTTTCCACTAACTTCACCACCAAAGTCCTTTTTCAAACTTATTTTCCATTTTTTGATAATTTCCAGTGTTTTCAAAAAAGTAACCTAACCTCACCTGTTTTTCCACTAACTTCACCACCAAAGTCCTTTTTCAAACTTATTTTCCATTTTTTGATAATTTCCAGTGTTTTCAAAAAGTAACCTAACCTCACCTGTTTTTCCATTAACTTCACCACCCAAGTCCATCTGGAAACTTATTTTCCATTTTTTGATAATTTCCAGTGTTTTCAAAAAAGTAACCTAACCTCACCTGTTTTTCCATTAACTTCACCACCCAAGTCCATCTGGAAACTTATTTTCCATTTTTTGATAATTTCCAGTGTTTTCAAAAAAGTAACCTAACCTCACCTGTTTTTCCACTAACTTCACCACCAAAGTCCTTTTTCAAACTTATTTTCCATTTTTTGATAATTTCCAGTGTTTTCAAAAAAGTAACCTAACCTCACCTGTTTTTCCACTAACTTCACCACCAAAGTCCTTTTTCAAACTTATTTTCCATTTTTTGATAATTTCCAGTGTTTTCAAAAAAGTAACCTAACCTCACCTGTTTTTCCACTAACTTCACCACCAAAGTCCTTTTTCAAACTTATTTTCCATTTTTTGATAATTTCCAGTTTTCAAAAAAGTAACCTAACCCCACCTGTTTTTCCATTAACTTCACCACCCAAGTCCATCTGGAAACTTATTTTCCATTTTTTGATAATTTCCAGTGTTTTCAAAAAAGTAACCTAACCTCACCTGTTTTTCCACTAACTTCACCACCAAAGTCCTTTTTCAAACTTATTTTCCATTTTTTGATAATTTCCAGTGTTTTCAAAAAAGTAACCTAACCTCACCTGTTTTTTCCATTAACTTCACCACCCAAGTCCATCTGGAAACTTATTTTCCATTTTTTGATAATTTCCAGTGTTTTCAAAAAAGTAACCTAACCTCACCTGTTTTTCCACTAACTTCACCACCAAAGTCCTTTTTCAAACTTATTTTCCATTTTTTGATAATTTCCAGTGTTTTCAAAAAAGTAACCTAACCTCACCTGTTTTTCCACTAACTTCACCACCAAAGTCCTTTTTCAAACTTATTTTCCATTTTTTGATAATTTCCAGTGTTTTCAAAAAAGTAACCTAACCTCACCTGTTTTTCCACTAACTTCACCACCAAAGTCCTTTTTCAAACTTATTTTCCATTTTTTGATAATTTCCAGTGTTTTCAAAAAAGTAACCTAACCTCACCTGTTTTTCCACTAACTTCACCACCAAAGTCCTTTTTCAAACTTATTTTCCATTTTTTGATAATTTCCAGTGTTTTCAAAAAAGTAACCTAACCTCACCTGTTTTTCCATTAACTTCACCACCCAAGTCCTTTTTCAAACTTATTTTCCATTTTTTGATAATTTCCAGTGTTTTCAAAAAAGTAACCTAACCTCACCTGTTTTTCCACTAACTTCACCACCAAAGTCCTTTTTCAAACTTATTTTCCATTTTTTGATAATTTCCAGTGTTTTCAAAAAAGTAACCTAACCTCACCTGTTTTTCCATTAACTTCACCACCCAAGTCCATCTGGAAACTTATTTTCCATTTTTTGATAATTTCCAGTGTTTTCAAAAAAGTAACCTAACCTCACCTGTTTTTCCACTAACTTCACCACCAAAGTCCTTTTTCAAACTTATTTTCCATTTTTTGATAATTTCCAATGTTTTCAAAAAAGTAACCTAACCTCACCTGTTTTTCCACTAACTTCACCACCAAAGTCCTTTTTCAAACTTATTTTCCATTTTTTGATAATTTCCAGTGTTTTCAAAAAAGTAACCTAACCTCACCTGTTTTTTCCACTAACTTCACCACCAAAGTCCTTTTTCAAACTTATTTTCCATTTTTTGATAATTTCCAGTGTTTTCAAAAAAGTAACCTAACCTCACCTGTTTTTCCACTAACTTCACCACCAAAGTCCTTTTTCAAACTTATTTTCCATTTTTTGATAATTTCCAGTGTTTTCAAAAAAGTAACCTAACCTCACCTGTTTTTCCATTAACTTCACCACCCAAGTCCATCTGGAAACTTATTTTCCATTTTTTGATAATTTCCAGTGTTTTCAAAAAAGTAACCTAACCTCACCTGTTTTTCCATTAACTTCACCACCCAAGTCCATCTGGAAACTTATTTTCCATTTTTTGATAATTTCCAGTGTTTTCAAAAAAGTAACCTAACCTCACCTGTTTTTCCATTAACTTCACCACCCAAGTCCATCTGGAAACTTATTTTCCATTTTTTTGATAATTTCCAGTGTTTTCAAAAAAGTAACCTAACCTCACCTGTTTTTCCACTAACTTCACCACCAAAGTCCTTTTTCAAACTTATTTTCCATTTTTTGATAATTTCCAGTGTTTTCAAAAAAGTAACCTAACCTCACCTGTTTTTCCACTAACTTCACCACCAAAGTCCTTTTTCAAACTTATTTTCCATTTTTTGATAATTTCCAGTGTTTTCAAAAAAGTAACCTAACCTCACCTGTTTTTTCCACTAACTTCACCACCAAAGTCCTTTTTCAAACTTATTTTCCATTTTTTGATAATTTCCAGTGTTTTCAAAAAAGTAACCTAACCTCACCTGTTTTTCCATTAACTTCACCACCCAAGTCCATCTGGAAACTTATTTTCCATTTTTTGATAATTTCCAGTGTTTTCAAAAAAGTAACCTAACCTCACCTGTTTTTCCATTAACTTCACCACCCAAGTCCATCTGGAAACTTATTTTCCATTTTTTGATAATTTCCAGTGTTTTCAAAAAAGTAACCTAAACCTCACCTGTTTTTCCACTAACTTCACCACCAAAGTCCTTTTTCAAACTTATTTTCCATTTTTTGATAATTTCCAGTGTTTTCAAAAAAGTAACCTAACCTCACCTGTTTTTCCACTAACTTCACCACCAAAGTCCTTTTTCAAACTTATTTTCCATTTTTTGATAATTTCCAGTGTTTTCAAAAAAGTAACCTAACCTCACCTGTTTTTCCACTAACTTCACCACCAAAGTCCTTTTTCAAACTTATTTTCCATTTTTTGATAATTTCCAGTGTTTTCAAAAAAGTAACCTAACCTCACCTGTTTTTCCACTAACTTCACCACCAAAGTCCTTTTTCAAACTTATTTTCCATTTTTTGATAATTTCCAGTGTTTTCAAAAAAGTAACCTAACCTCACCTGTTTTTCCACTAACTTCACCACCCAAGTCCTTTTTCAAACTTATTTTCCATTTTTTGATAATTTCCAGTGTTTTCAAAAAAGTAACCTAACCTCACCTGTTTTTCCATTAACTTCACCACCCAAGTCCATCTGGAAACTTATTTTCCATTTTTTGATAATTTCCAGTGTTTTCAAAAAAGTAACCTAACCTCACCTGTTTTTCCATTAACTTCACCACCCAAGTCCATCTGGAAACTTATTTTCCATTTTTTGATAATTTCCAGTGTTTTCAAAAAAGTAACCTAACCTCACCTGTTTTTCCATTAACTTCACCACCCAAGTCCATCTGGAAACTTATTTTCCATTTTTTGATAATTTCCAGTGTTTTCAAAAAAGTAACCTAACCTCACCTGTTTTTCCATTAACTTCACCACCCAAGTCCTTTTTCAAACTTATTTTCCATTTTTTGATAATTTCCAGTGTTTTCAAAAAAGTAACCTAACCTCACCTGTTTTTCCACTAACTTCACCACCAAAGTCCTTTTTCAAACTTATTTTCCATTTTTTGATAATTTCCAGTGTTTTCAAAAAAGTAACCTAACCTCACCTGTTTTTCCACTAACTTCACCACCAAAGTCCTTTTTCAAACTTATTTTCCATTTTTTGATAATTTCCAGTGTTTTCAAAAAAGTAACCTAACCTCACCTGTTTTTCCACTAACTTCACCACCAAAGTCCTTTTTCAAACTTATTTTCCATTTTTTGATAATTTCCAGTGTTTTCAAAAAAGTAACCTAACCTCACCTGTTTTTTCCACTAACTTCACCACCCAAGTCCTTTTTCAAACTTATTTTCCATTTTTTGATAATTTCCAGTGTTTTCAAAAAAGTAACCTAACCTCACCTGTTTTTTCCACTAACTTCACCACCAAAGTCCTTTTTCAAACTTATTTTCCATTTTTTGATAATTTCCAGTGTTTTCAAAAAAGTAACCTAACCTCACCTGTTTTTCCACTAACTTCACCACCAAAGTCCTTTTTCAAACTTATTTTCCATTTTTTGATAATTTCCAGTGTTTTCAAAAAAGTAACCTAACCTCACCTGTTTTTCCACTAACTTCACCACCAAAGTCCTTTTTCAAACTTATTTTCCATTTTTTGATAATTTCCAGTGTTTTCAAAAAAGTAACCTAACCTCACCTGTTTTTCCACTAACTTCACCACCAAAGTCCTTTTTCAAACTTATTTTCCATTTTTTGATAATTTCCAGTGTTTTCAAAAAAGTAACCTAACCTCACCTGTTTTTCCATTAACTTCACCACCCAAGTCCATCTGGAAACTTATTTTCCATTTTTTGATAATTTCCAGTGTTTTCAAAAAAGTAACCTAACCTCACCTGTTTTTCCATTAACTTCACCACCCAAGTCCATCTGGAAACTTATTTTCCATTTTTTGATAATTTCCAGTGTTTTCAAAAAAGTAACCTAACCTCACCTGTTTTTCCACTAACTTCACCACCAAAGTCCTTTTTCAAACTTATTTTCCATTTTTTGATAATTTCCAGTGTTTTCAAAAAAGTAACCTAACCTCACCTGTTTTTCCACTAGGTTAGGTTAGGTTAGGTTAGGTTAGGTTAGGTTAGGTTAGGTTAGGTTAGGTTAGGTTAGGTTAGGTTAGGTTAGGTTAGGTTAGGTTAGGTTAGGTTAGGTTAGTTAGGCATTGGACAAAGTCCTTTGCGAAGTAAAAGCCGCGCCCTGTCTGTACTTTCACGTTTCACCAACGTGTGGAACTAGTTAAACTAGGCCAAGATCAAGAGAATTTACATAAACAGTGGAGGGTGGGTATAACACCTGACTTCCTATCAGGTTAGGTAGATCAGGTTTGGTAACGATCTAAAAAAGAAGATTTTACCCCTGACTTCCTATTAGGTTAGGTAAATCAGGTTTGGTTATGATCTAGAAAGAAGGGGGTAAAGTGAATAATTTTTTCGAGAGCGTAGCTCGATAATACAGAATCACATGAGAGCGTAGCTCGTCAGACTATACCAGAAAAAAGAGCGAAGCTCGTCAAGATATAAGAATAATTAGAGCGAAGCTCGTCCTTCAATCAGAGAAAATTTGAGCGAAGCTCAAAAGAGAACAGTCCAAATGATTGATTGTAGTTTCCCGGGTCTTTCCCGAAGAGGGGAGAGGATTAAAACCCCAAAGATTTCAATAAGAAGTTCTGGAGGGACCGAGATTTGAATCGACCAATGGCCGTGTACAAGGGGATTTTTTAATTCAAAGAGAAATATTCACAAAGAGAATATTCAAATTAAAACAGTCCAGATGGTTGATTAATTGTTTCCCGGACCCTTCCCATCAAAGGAAAAGAATAAAACCCCCAAAAAATATTCAATAATAATTTTTTGGAGGGACCGAGATTTTGAATCGACCAATGGCCGTGTAGTAGGGGATTTGAATATAAAAGGAAATATTAGTTTTCTGATTTAATGGAAGATTTTTCTTCCTTTTCCTCTCCTTTTTTGTAGAGGAGAGAGGGTAATCTAGAGAAAAGAATATTCAAATTAATTCATTGGACAACATATTCCACCCCTATTAAACGAAAAAGATTATTAATAAGGTTGTTCTCCTTTACGGCCGTGAAAAGGGCATTCAATCCTAAAGAAATAATTTTTTAATTTATGAAAAAAGTGCCAGAAACGGACGATAGGTGGAGTCTAAATCGAGGGCGGACTGGTTAGGTTAGGTTAGGTTAGGTTAGGTTAGGTTAGGTTAGGTTAGGTTAGGTTAGGTTAGGTTAGGTTAGGTTAGGTTAGGTTAGGTTAGGTTAGGTTAGGTTAGGTTAGGTTAGGTTAG
>JAUANT010000170.1:0-34000 GCA_030770115.1 Daphnia galeata | reverse complement strand
GTGCATTGCATATCACATCTGAACTAAGAAAAAATAATCTTTGAAAGTTTCAATATTTTTTCATGAAAATTCATGAAAGTGCATTGCATATCACATCTGAACTAAGAAAAAAATGATCTTTGAAAGTTTAAATATTTTTTCATGAAAATTCATGAAAGTGCATTGCATATCACATCTGAACTAAGAAAAAAATATCTTTGAAAGTTTCAATATTTTTTCATGAAAATTCATGAAAGTGCATTGCATATCACATCTGAACTAAGAAAGAAAATGATCTTTGAAAGTTTCAATATTTTTTCATGAAAATTGATGAAAGTGCATTGCATATCACATCTGAACTAAGAAAAAAATGATCTTTGAAAGTTTCAATATTTTTTCATGAAAATTCATGAAAGTGCATTGCATATCACATCTGAACAAAGAAAAAAATGATCTTTGATAGGTTTAATATTTTTTTCATGAAAATTCATTAAAGTGCATTGCATATCACATCTGAACTAAGAAAAAAATGATCTTTGCTAGTTTCAATATTTTTTCATGAAAATTCATGAAAGTGCATTGCATATCACATCTGAACTAAGAAAAAAATGATCTTTGAAAGTTTCAAAATTTTTTCATGAAAATTCATGAAAGTGCATTGCATATCACATCTGAACAAAGAAAAAAATGATCTTTGAAAGGTTTAATATTTTTTTCATGAAAATTCATTAAAGTGCATTTCATATCACATCTGAACTAAGAAAAAAATGATCTTTGCTAGTTTCAATATTTTTTCATGAAAATTCATGAAAGTGCATTGCATATCACATCTGAACTAAGAAAAAAATGATCTTTGCTAGTTTCAATATTTTTTCATGAAAATTCATGAAAGTGCATTGCATATCACATCTGAAACTAAGAAAAAAATGATCTTTGAAAGTTTCAAAATTTTTTCATGAAAATTCATGAAAGTGCATTGAATATCACATCTGAACTAAGAAAAAAATGATCTTTGCTAGTTTCAATATTTTTTCATGAAAATTCATGAAAGTGCATTGCATATCACATCTGAACTAAGAAAAAAAATGATCTTTGCTAGTTTCAATATTTTTTCATGAAAATTCATGAAAGTGCATTGCATATAACATCTGAACTAAGAAAAAAATGATCTTTGCTAGTTTCAATATTTTTTCATGAAAATTCATGAAAGTGCATTGCATATAACATCTGAACTAAGAAAAAAAATGATCTTTGCTAGTTTCAATATTTTTTCATGAAAATTCATGAAAGTGCATTGCATATCACATCTGAACTAAGAAAAAAATGATCTTTGCTAGTTTCAATATTTTTTCATGAAAATTCATGAAAGTGCATTGCATATCACATCTGAACTAAGAAAAAAATGAACTTTGAAAGTTTAAATATTTTTTCATGAAAATTCATGAAAGTGCATTGCATATCACATCTGAACTAAGAAAAAAATAATCTTTGAAAGTTTCAATATTTTTTCATGAAAATTCATGAAAGTGCATTGCATATCACATCTGAACTAAGAAAGAAATGATCTTTGAAAGTTTCAATATTTTTTCATGAAAATTCATGAAAGTGCGTTGCATATCACATCTGAACAAAGAAAAAAAATGATCTTTGAAAGTTTCAATATTTTTTCATGAAAATTCAATAAAGTGCATTGCATATCACATCTGAACTAAGAAAGAAATGATCTTTGGAAAGTTTTCAATATTTTTTCATGAAAATTGATTAAAGTGCATTGCATATCACATCTGAACTAAGAAAAAAATGATCTTTGAAAGTTTCAATATTTTTTCATGAAAATTCATGAAAGTGCATTGCATATCACATCTGAACTAAAGAAAAAAATGATCTTTGAAAGGTTTAATATTTTTTCATGAAAATTCATTAAAGTGCATTGCATATCACATCTGAACTAAGAAAAAAATGATCTTTGCTAGTTTCAATATTTTTTCATGAAAATTCATGAAAGTGCATTGCATATCACATCTGAACTAAGAAAAAAATGATCTTTGAAAGTTTCAAAATTTTTTCATGAAAATTCATGAAAGTGCATTGCATATCACATCTGAACAAAGAAAAAAATGATCTTTGAAAGGTTTAATATTTTTTCATGAAAATTCATGAAAGTGCATTGCATATCACATCTGAACTAAGAAAAAAATGATCTTTGCTAGTTTCAATATTTTTTCATGAAAATTCATGAAAGTGCATTGCATATCACATCTGAACTAAGAAAAAAATGATCTTTGCTAGTTTCAATATTTTTTCATGAAAATTCATGAAAGTGCATTGCATATCACATCTGAAACTAAGAAAAAAATGATCTTTGAAAGTTTCAAAATTTTTTCATGAAAATTCATGAAAGTGCATTGAATATCACATCTGAACTAAGAAAAAAATGATCTTTGCTAGTTTCAATATTTTTTCATGAAAATTCATGAAAGTGCATTGCATATCACATCTGAACTAAGAAAAAAAATGATCTTTGCTAGTTTCAATATTTTTTCATGAAAATTCATGAAAGTGCATTGCATATCACATCTGAACTAAGAAAAAAATGAACTTTGAAAGTTTAAATATTTTTTCATGAAAATTCATGAAAGTGCATTGCATATCACATCTGAACTAAGAAAAAAAATAATCTTTGAAAGTTTCAATATTTTTTCATGAAAATTCATTAAAGTGCATTTCATATCACATCTGAACTAAGAAAAAAATGATCTTTGCTAGTTTCAATATTTTTTTCATGAAAATTCATGAAAGTGCATTGCATATCACATCTGAACTAAGAAAAAAAATGATCTTTGCTAGTTTCAATATTTTTTCATGAAAATTCATGAAAGTGCATTGCATATCACATCTGAACTAAGAAAAAAATGATCTTTGAAAGTTTCAATATTTTTTCATGAAAATTCATGAAAGTGCATTGCATATCACATCTGAACTAAGAAAAAAATAATCTTTGAAAGTTTCAATATTTTTTCATGAAAATTCATGAAAGTGCATTGCATATCAGATCTGAACTAAGAAAGAAATGATCTTTGAAAGTTTCAATATTTTTTCATGAAAATTCATGAAAGTGCATTGCATATCACATCTGAACAAAGAAAAAAATGATCTTTGAAAGGTTTAATATTTTTCATGAAAATTCATTAAAGTGCATTGCATATCACATCTGAACTAAGAAAAAAATGATCTTTGCTAGTTTCAATATTTTTTCATGAAAATTCATGAAAGTGCATTGCATATAACATCTGAACTAAGAAAAAAATGATCTTTGAAAGTTTAAATATTTTTTCATGAAAATTCATGAAAGTGCATTGCATATCACATCTGAACTAAGAAAGAAATGATCTTTGAAAGTTTCAATATTTTTTCATGAAAATTCATGAAAGTGCATTGCATATCACATCTGAACTAAGAAAAAAATGATCTTTGCTAGTTTCAATATTTTTTCATGAAAATTCATGAAAGTGCATTGCATATCACATCTGAAACTAAGAAAAAAATGATCTTTGAAAGTTTCAAAATTTTTTCATGAAAATTCATGAAAGTGCATTGCATATCACATCTGAACTAAGAAAAAAATGATCTTTGCTAGTTTCAATATTTTTTCATGAAAATTCATGAAAGTGCATTGCATATCACATCTGAACAAAGAAAAAAATGATCTTTGAAAGGTTTAATATTTTTTCATGAAAATTCATTAAAGTGCATTGCATATCACATCTGAACTAAGAAAAAAATGATCTTTGCTAGTTTCAATATTTTTTCATGAAAATTCATGAAAGTGCATTGCATATCACATCTGAACTAAGAAAAAAATGATCTTTGAAAGTTTCAAAATTTTTTCATGAAAATTCATGAAAGTGCATTGCATATCACATCTGAACAAAGAAAAAAATGATCTTTGAAAGGTTTAATATTTTTTCATGAAAATTCATTAAAGTGCATTGCATATCACATCTGAACTAAGAAAAAAATGATCTTTGCTAGTTTCAATATTTTTTCATGAAAATTCATGAAAGTGCATTGCATATCACATCTGAACTAAGAAAAAAATGAATCTTTGAAAGTTTAAATATTTTTTCATGAAAATTCATGAAAGTGCATTGCATATCACATCTGAACTAAGAAAAAAATAATCTTTGAAAGTTTCAATATTTTTTCATGAAAATTCATGAAAGTGCATTGCATATCACATCTGAACTTAAGAAAGAAATGATCTTTGAAAGTTTCAATATTTTTTCATGAAAATTCATGAAAGTGCGTTGCATATCACATCTGAACAAAGAAAAAAAATGATCTTTGCTAGTTTCAATATTTTTTCATGAAAATTCATGAAAGTGCATTGCATATAACATCTGAACTAAGAAAAAAATGATCTTTGCTAGTTTAAATATTTTTTCATGAAAATTGATTAAAGTGCATTGCATATCACATCTGAACTAAGAAAAAAAATGATCTTTGAAAGTTTCAAAATTTTTTCATGAAAATTCATGAAAGTGTATTGCATATCACATCTTAACAAAGAAAAAAATGATCTTTGAAAGGTTTAATATTTTTTCAGGAAAATTCATTAAAGTGCATTGCATATCACATCTGAACTAAGAAAAAAAATGATCTTTGCTAGTTTCAATATTTTTTCATGAAAATTCATGAAAGTGCATTGCATATCACATCTAAACTAAGAAAAAAATGATCTTTGAAAGTTTCAATATTTTTTCATGAAAATTCATGAAAGTGCATTGCATATCACATCTGAACTAAGAAAAAAATGATCTTTGCTAAGTTTAAATATTTTTTCATGAAAATTCATGAAAGTGCATTGCATATCACATCTGAACTAAGAAAAAATGATCTTTGATAGTTTCAATATTTTTTCATGAAAATTCATGAAAGTGCATTGCATATCACATCTGAACTAAGAAAAAAATGATCTTTGAAAGTTTAAATATTTTTTCATGAAAATTCATGAAAGTGCATTGCATATCACATCTGAACTAAGAAAAAAATAATCTTTGAAAGTTTCAATATTTTTTCATGAAAATTCATGAAAGTGCATTGCATATCACATCTGAACTAAGAAAGAAATGATCTTTGAAAGTTTCAATATTTTTTCATGAAAATTGATTAAAGTGCATTGCATATCACATCTGAACTAAGAAAAAAATGATCTTTGAAAGTTTCAAAATTTTTTCATGAAAATTCATGAAAGTGCATTGCATATCACATCTGAACAAAGAAAAAAATGATCTTTGAAAGGTTTAATATTTTTTCATGAAAATTCATTAAAGTGCATTTCATATCACATCTGAACTAAGAAAAAAATGATCTTTGCTAGTTTCAATATTTTTTCATGAAAATTCATGAAAGTGCATTGCATATCACATCTGAACTAAGAAAAAAATGATCTTTGAAAGTTTCAAAATTTTTTCATGAAAATTCATGAAAGTGCATTGCATATCACATCTGAACAAAGAAAAAAATGATCTTTGAAAGGTTTAATATTTTTTCATGAAAATTCATTAAAGTGCATTTCATATCACATCTGAACTAAGAAAAAAATGATCTTTGCTAGTTTCAATATTTTTTCATGAAAATTCATGAAAGTTCATTGCATATCACATCTGAACTAAGAAAAAAATGATCTTTGCTAGTTTCAATATTTTTTCATGAAAATTCATGAAAGTGCATTGCATATCTATGGCACGATATTCGCGCCACTCAATCGATGATCGAACCAACTGATTTGATGAATGGTAAATTTTTCCTGGTGTAGTGCCGAAGATCGATTAGATCGAATAACACGTTTGATTTGATCAAATTCGATGATTGATTTGATCAAATTCGAAGATTGATTCGATCGAAGTCGACGATCAATTCGATCGAATTCGATAATCAATTAGACCGATTTCGATGATTTAATCAAAATAATTCTTGGTCAAATTTTAATGAATTTGACTCGTCACTAAGTTCGTTTATCAAATGCAAGATCGACTGTGTAATCTGTATGTATCATCGAATGTGTTAAACTAAAATCGAACTAAAGGGTGCTTTGAATTGGAATGCTTGCTGGTGCCCTCTTGCGACATCACGCAACACTCCATCGCTTATTGTCAGAAATATTTTTTAACCGTAGAAATATTGTATTATTCAAAGACGTGTTATAAATTTAAATTCTTTTTTATTTAATGAAATTCTATTTTTCCAGAAATATATTCACGTTTTTGTTTGTATAGCTCGAAAATTTGGCAATATTGTTGATTGCTCTTACTTCCCATAAAATCAGCCAGAGGATGGAGGAGCATAGCATGGCGAGAGCAGACAGACGCTAAGAGTTTCTTTGTTTGGTTTTTTTATCACAATTTTTTCAAAATTTTTTCATTTTTAGTGTAGCTAATACGAAGTACAAGGTGTGATATATCGGTAAGTTAATTTTTCCACCTGCTATTTTTTTCTCTGGTTACATTTTCCCCCTTTTTCCTTTTTGCAGAGCATGGCAATGATCCCATTACTTTTGTATGTTTGCTGAAAATCGCAAAGTATTGGTGCCTTAAATCAATTCATCATCTCCAGCCAACACCTTAAGTGACAACCTCTCGAACCCCGAGCAACTTATCTAGCTGCAAGTGCATCAAGTATGAGATTCTGCAACAGGATGTCATCTCCACTTGATTCCAGACCTGGAAGCCGTTATAAGTATCTGGGAAATGCCAGAATATCAAGCACTAGATCTCATGGTAATATAAGTTACTCCTTCGTACATTTTTATTGGGTTAAAAATTTGGGTTTCGAGTGATGATACTTAACATGTCAATTTTGTTAGTTTGTTACAGGACATATCACCATATCATGGTATGTGTTGTCATGTAACAAGCACTGCCAATGGATTGAAGATACGCACCAATCTTATTGTAAAGAATAAGAAGTTTTATTTGCATCAATTGATCTTTTTAGAAGTAAGTTTATGCTGTAAGTTTTTCATTAAACCTTCATCACCCAATTTGGACTTTTCAAGGAAATTCCGGTGGCTATCGCATTTAAAGCAATGGGGATTGTTTCGGATCAGGAGATTGTGCAGATGATTGGCACAGACGATGATTTCCAGACTGCGTTTGCTCCATCTCTCGAAGAATGCGTCAAACCCAACATTTTTACCCAAAAACAAGCCTTGAGGTATTTTGAAACTAGTAAGCTTCAGTAACAAATGTTGATGTTTTCAATGACTTATAACAGGCACTTGGGAAAGAAGATGCATCAAAAACGATTTTTTGCGGGTCCCAAGAAAACACCCATGGATCAAGCAAGAGAAGCCCTAGCTAGTCAAGTATTAGCCCATGTTCCGGTAAGAGCTTTTCAATTAGGAAAAACAAATTGGATTGTCCTAAAAATGTCTTGCACGTTGTAATAGGTGGAGAACTTTAACTTCAAAGCAAAGGCTATGTACTTGGACCTAATGATTATCATAACCGTGGGACTGGAAAACGCCATCATTACTGTAACATTTGCAAATTTATTTCTACTTACCTTATTTAATTCTCTGTAATATCTTCTTTTCTTTAGGGCAATTGGACCATCAAGCGGTTCCGTATGGACAGACAAGGTGTCACACATACTCTGTGTCGTTTATCGTACATTTCTGGACTTGGAATGATGACGAGGGTCAATTCAGATTATGAGAGGAAGAGTCAGGCTATTGGGCCCCGCTCTCTACATCCTTCTCAATGGGGTATAAAATCTTTAATTTGTGCTTGTTAGAATTTAAAATAATTCTTATATTTTCCAATTTGATTTATTCAGGAATGATATGTCCGGCGGATACCCCAGAAGGCGAAGTAAAACGATTTTAAATGTTTTTTTTTTTTACTTCAAATATTTGCATTATTAACGACCGGAATTTCTTAGGGTTGTGGCTTGGTGAAGAATTTGGCACTGATGACCCACATCACGACTGAAGCAGAAGAAGCACCCATCGCTCGGATTGCGCAGAATATGAGCGTCGAAGACATTCATCTGTTTAGTGGCGAGGAGATAAGCGACCCCAGCATTTACACCGTTTTCCTTAATGGTATTTAATCGACTTCTATATTCAATCTTAGATTTACTTATCGGATTTATTTTATTATTTTAGGCAATATCATCGGATTGGTCAAGGACTATCAGCGGTTGATTCGTTATTTCAAACTAGCTCGCCGCCACGGTCACATCAACCCGTTTGTTTCCATCTATCCGCATTTCCTGACTCGTTCGGTTTACATCAGTTGCGATGGTGCTCGTTTATGTTGGTAAGATGATCAGACCCGGCATAAGAGTTAGGGTAAACGCAACTATAATTATTCGAATTTGTTGTCCGTGCAGTCCTTATATCATCGTCCGTAAGGGCAAGTCATCGGTAACAGACGAGCACATGCAAAAGCTCGCCGACAACTTCATCAATTTGCCCTGTTGTGATATCAGGGTTTCTTGATGATATTTACAGACTTAAAATGCTTAAAATATGAAGAGTAATAATTGTTTGCATTTACTAATTTCTTTAGTATCTTTAAAGGTTACACTGATAAATCTTCAAGTTACATCAATGGATGAACACGAATCCGAAATTTAGATGTTTACATGTGAGGTTGTTCAACTTGTTTCGCGTTTGTGTAATCCAGTTGCATGAAGAAAATCTTACGGAAGATTATTATTAATTTCTCCCTCTATACTGGTTGATGCATCTATTTGAACTCTCATTTATATGATATTTTTTCTATGGGATATTTTTGTTATCTAATATAAGCTTCACATACGAAAAATATAAAGGTGGAATTTGGTGGATAATTGGGTTTTAAGTAGTAAAAAAATTAATAAAAATTATGATGCGGTGCTCATTTTTATTCGCGATTATTTGTGGTGGCAATTACGAAGTTTTTTGCGACAATAAACTGATTTCTTATGTTATCAAGTTCTACTTTTGTTGGGTCAATTATTTTTTTAAGTTCATGAAGCTCTGGAGGAAAAAGAGGGCAATCATACTTCGGCACATTTCTAGCTGCTCGGAGAGGTCCGAATGATAGTTTCTAGATAATCTTCATCAAATATGCCTTCTAAAAGATGAACTACGTCTGGATCCTATCATTACAAAAACCGTTAACCGAAATAGGTAGTTACACCTTACAAACTCGTAAATTCTTACCTGAATAAGTTCAGTACACGGTGCTAAGAACTCTCCTGCATCTTGACGCTCCTTCAGCAAAGCTAATCCTGAGATGTAACTTTGTATAGGAGTTGCGTAGGACTTAGTGCGCATAGGGTGATGGTTCCACGAGGAAACATAAGCATCAAGTGTTCGCTGAAAAAGGTTCATTCCGACAAAATGCAGACAAAATAGGTCGATGTCCGATTCGGAATGTAGAATTCCGCTTGTGTCCATGTTACTAATAATTGGTAATACACGAAATAAAAGAATTCAATAAGTTCGAACCATATGATATTAAAAAACTTACTGAAACTCGTCCAGTAGTGGTTCTAGGCGCCTTCGTGTCCTTCCATTGGCGCTCAATCGGCTGATTGTGTATAGACCTGCCAGCAATGAAACTACGATTATGGCTACCTCTGATCTGGAGAAGATAGTCTGCCGCAAGAACGTTTTCGCCCCCTCTATCAGTTCGAAGACATGCAGGCATACCCCAAATCAACCGAGCTCTATGAAGGACTTTGACGACTGTTTCAGACCGGTTATTGTCTGCAACCTCCATACCGACAATTGCTTTGGAGTATCCATCGACAATTCCATGAACAACAAAACCCCATCTTCAAAAAAGATTAAATAAAAAAATTTAAGCATGGGCTATCAGAATATTATGATATTGCATTCCAACTTACCCGTCAAACTTGTGAAATCCGTCAAGATGCCATAAAGAAAGAGGGCCCTGTACAGAATGTACGCGACGTTTAATTTTTTTTTGCATGGATATCCCTGCTTAAGTCCAACTCTATTATACGACTCTCGTAAACGACAATGCTGAATTTTTATCAGAGCTTAGTTTTCCCTTGATGAGTTGGAGGCCTAGAAGTAGATTAAATACCTCATTAGGCCTACACCACAACGGGAATTAAACATTTTAAAATTATTATATTTCAAACCAAAATTGGGGAATTGCTTTCTGGCAGCAGTTATGTATTCATCAAGTTTTTCATCACTTATTGTACTATAACTTGTTCTCATGTTAATTCCCCATTCAGCAATTCTTCTTTGCAGTGTACGTGGTTTAACACCCATTAGTTTTGCAATTTCCTTTATCTTGAAATCATTAGCTAAAATTGTTTGACAAAACTAGATTAGACTTAGAACAGTACTGCACTTCCATTATTAATACCTTTATATTCTTGCACTTTTACAAAATCAATGACAACACGATTATGATCTGGCCTCTCAGCATCTGTTGAAAGTTGGTTTAACACATCGTCTGTTTGCATTATGTCACAAAACTCTCTGTAGTTGCTAGAAAATTCCTCAAAACTTTGGGCTTTCAAAAAATAATACAATTAATATAATATTGATGCGAAAACTTATTGAAGAATATTGCACCTTACTTTCAAATTCACCACTAAGCTGAGTAAGCTCTAACTTGTATCTTTCGTAAGCAGCCTCCATAGTCAATTTTATAATTAACAACTTCTAAATACTCAAGTGTTATATGAATCGTACTAAATAAGGGAGTGAAAAGTAGATACACAAACAGAGGCCTCTAATTATCAAATAACTATGCGTAATTCTCCATTTTGATAATGAAGAAAAGAACCAACGTTGCGCAATCAAAGAAAATGTAACTTCGTCCAAAAAATAACTTCGACATGGAAAATTAAGCAAGCACTTGCGCTTGCACTAGCACTACAATACGAATAAAGAAATACATAATTAAGTGCCGTAACGGCATTCATAAAAATGAAGTGTTTTTTTCTTCATCCATTCCACTAATGATAAATACTCAGAATATTACGTTTGGCTTCTGGTTACGGCGTCGTCGTGGAGGTGGTCTGTACTGGAGTCAATATAATTACCGGTGTAGTAGTTGGTGTAGTTGGCGGTGTAGTAGTCTATGTTTTTCGTTACCAAATACTTAACAGGGAGATATATTGGAAGTTTAAGTGTAAACGCGATGACGTTTTAATAATGTAGCTGGGACATTCACCCAATCAAATCAAATGTTTTTTCATGGCTGTGAATTGCTTATTTCCAACAAAAATTATGTGAAAGAGGTTAGATGATTTCTTTCTTCCCTGAACGATTATGTTAGCCGAACATCACTATTGGAAAAATTCAGATTTTATTTTACCTTACTGTCACTTAGGTGGACGGAAGCGGCCGGAAGCGGGTAATGCAAAGATGAAAAAGTAGATGGCTGAATAGGAATTCTGTAAACTGTTTTAGACTTGGTTGTCTTCACTTGTAACAACTTGACGCACTTTGTTCATTATTTATGGGCACCTACAATAAATCTCTCTGATGGTAAAAAAATGAATATAAGGACAACAGCCCGCCGAATCCACATGACAAAGACCGGTTAGACGAGCCTACACAAAAAACCAAAGAGAGAGACACACACAATATCGTCATCCTGCCACCACCCCTATATTCTCTGAGCTTAAAATTCAGAATATAAAACATCGGTCTATCGTATATCTACATGAGAAAAACCAAAGGATTGGAAAATATAAAACAACAAAAGCAAATGAATGAACGTCGTGCTGCGCCCTTTTTGCCCCTCGATCGTCAACTTCATCATCGCGCTTCGGTTCATGCCATTCATTCAGTGGATTATATTAGCCGATGCGCGGAAATACTTGACGAAGACCAGCATCAGCAGAAAACGAACAGACAATAGAAAAAGACATCGGATGAGTTTTGTCCGAACTCAACGGGGTTTCATCATCATTCACCGAGTATTTTTAAAACAACTTTTAAATGTCCAGAAAAAGAAAGAGAGAGACCCGATCATATCCGCACATCTATGCATATGAAAAAAACAAACCAACCAAGTCAAGAAATAACCTGTCAATTTCAAAACGACGCGGTAGTCCTAAATCTTAAAAAAAAAACTGATCACACATTCTACTTACACGAAAAGAGGCATCGGGGAAAAATAAATAATACTGTGCCAAATGTCAATAAGGAACAATCAATTTGTGACAGAAAAGCTTGTTTGAATAACAATGAGATCACTAAATCTCAATGAAGATGAGCAAATTTACATATGTGATGAAGAAATTGTCGAAGATATGAACAGTTGACAGTTCAGATAGAAAATATTTATATTTCACATATTCCTTAACTGTGTTTTTTTAGAAAGTGTAAAAAAAAACAGCATGCATTGATCGGGACTACATTGTCTCTGATCAATTTCACTTGTTGTGTGACGTTCACCTCAGTGGTTTTTTTAGTTTTTTATTTTCCAATTTCAGTTTTCTATGAATAACTATGATTGACCGTCGAGAATCGCGACGGATCAAGGTATGAAATTCATCCTGCTCGCATCCGGCACACCTGCTATTTTGTGCCCAGTTTTCTTACAGGGTTATATATAGCTGTCTCTCCGCCTGTCGACCTGATTCAAGTTTCCTAGCTTCATCCTACACATATGTAGGACTCGACAAGCGTCGACAAGTATATGAGACGAGACATTCACAGTCACATATAGAAAGTGAAAGACTCGGTGAAAGACAGAGTAACAAATGGATTGTGCCCCTGCATCGATCCATCTTTCTCAGCGCCCAAGGACGGTCCTAAAGTCGCTATAACTTCTTCCTTTTCTTTCAACTTGGCCACCAGTGATAAATACAAAAGACCAAACCAACCAAACAAACAAATTCGCGATAAAAATATATTCTGAGCCTTTAATTGACGACTTTTTTGCGCTGCTGCTGCTGTTGGGTTGAAAGTAACGAAAACGTAGGCCTATGTGTTAACTAGTTGTAGTCTAGAGACCCAATTTCTCAGAAAATTCGAAGAATCAAATTTTTATTAGCTACAAATATTAATAAGGTCTAAAAAAACACCTCCGCGTATTAAAGCAAATAGACGGCAACATCACGACCAAGAAGAAGAAAGCAAAAAGAAACAAACCAACACCCACAACATTTTGGCTTCTTTCTCATGCAAATTTCAATTTATTATTAGTTGATGTTTAAAAAGAAAAAGAAAAAGAAAATCGGTTCCCTTCTTCTTGTATTTTTTCCCCATTTTTACATGCACCACTCGATATCTCCTCAGTTCTCTGCAGTCCTAGCTCAACGACTAAGCTCAACACACAAAACACAATCTTCTAGCTGCTAGAACCACCAGGGACCGCGCTATTATTGCGTAAAGATTGTGTTTTAGGCTTTACCTGGTGCTTTTGAGGGCAAAAATTCCGAAAGAGGTCCCTAATGGAGTGTGGGCCAATAATCTTCCTCTGTGCGACAATAAACCGTGCAGACTTTGCAGGCGAGATAATCAGAGGGATAATCATCTGTGGCTTTAATGTATCTAAAAAGAGAGAGAACTCTCTCACTCGGCTGATTTCGTTCCTTTTCTCCATCATTGCGCTTATTGTTGCATTATATAATATAGAAACCGCGAACGGCCTCCATATAATTTAGTTCTTTTGTGCCACGAGCAAATTTAATCAAAGCTGTAAGAGACTAAAAGTGTGTTCTATGGGCACCCCAAACATTTTCTTTGTGTATTGCAATGACCTGCTGGTTTATATATAACAACCCAACAACTTGATATAAGCGTCGTAATTAATATAAATAAAATTATGGAAATGAGTGCTAAAGTAAAAGCGAGAGTAAAATTTGAAAATTTCCCTGGCTGCATTTTTTTTTGCGGAACTATCATCCCGCATTTGAAACGTGGATGAAATAAATGTGTATATGTATAGACCTAGAAAAGAGCAAGGGCTGAAAAGTTGTCGTTCTGGATCTGGAACCAATAAATATTGCGACTCTCACTTGTGCGCTGCGACGGAGCGACATGCAATATCCATTCCGATCCATTCCTCTATGATTTTCCTCTTCTTAAACTTAATACATAGCAAAAACCGCCAGATGAATTTGTTTATCTTGTGCATTAACTAAATCTTTCACCTGCATACCTCGTTTTTATATGAATATACGTAAGTATCCTAAGAACGTAAGAAATCTTATGTACACGACGATGATCCTTCGGGAGTTTTTCGACGATTCGCTTGTTTCAGAACGGATTTTGATTTCAGGGTCTAATTATCAATCGGCAGATTACAATGAAGAAGAAGAAATTGTTTTTTTTAATGAAAAAAAAATTAATTAATCGATCTAATTTTAAAATTCAGAGATAGTTGTTCCTGTTCTATTTGCTCTATAGATCGCTGTTTTTAAAATTTCCATCACTAATGAACAATGTGTTGCATAACTGGACAATAAAATATTACAACAAATGCTGATAACTAATCCCTATCAAATAAAAATGGAACGCTACAAATTGGCATTGTGAATCAGCTCTCGTAATAGTGAACAGCATTCCAAATACGCCATAGAAAACTTACGGCTGCGGCTAGGCAATAAAAATTTTTGTTTGATCTGCTGCAATCCGTTACGACCCAAACGTTCTCCTGTTTCCAATGTGTCCCATGTAGTAATAGCAACGGTTTATTAGCTTTTTCGAAAACAATTATTTCTAATCTATCGTTCAGTTGGTGACAATAAATCGTTAAGCCGTTTAAGCTAAGAAGAACATATTATATCCTGCGTAGAAGACACAGAGAGAAAAGTGATGTCTTTTATTCCTCACTTTCCCAAGTAAAAACCGTATCTAAACTATCGTTGCCTATATGTCTCATTTCTTTATATGCAGAAAAATCTGAACAATAAACTAAATTATATTAAATAGTATTGATAAATCTTAAGAACATGTTCGTTTTCGATATAATATCATGGAAAGAGCCATCAAACCCCAACCTCAATCTGCCACACATTCGCCGAACAAAATAATTGAAATCCAATTAATGGTAACAACGACCGATAAATAACACTCCAGTTTCCTTATTTTAATCTCGTAAACATTTACGTGAACAACGTAGAATTTTCAACGACTACGGTTATGAACCTTAAGATCACACTGCAGCAGCTAGCAAGAAACTGGACCGGCAATTGAGTTAGTCATGCAATTCTTACATAAGAAAGTTAGTTAACAATAAAATAAGTGTATAAATTTTAATATTAAGTAAGTGGTGGTTTAAATTAATAAAAATTATATCCAAGCGTAAACATTTTGCATACTGTTATCGTGAGCTATACCCTGGCTACATCTGATTTCCACTAATTTTGTACAGTTAATTTAATTGTGACAGGGTAAAAGGAGATATTTTATTCTAACGTAATTGAAAGACGTCCGCTGACTCTCCCCTCTATCCAAAAACGTATTTGCAAGGCACCAGAAAAAACGACTCGCTAAAGCGTAATATTAATTGCGTTTGATTAAAGGGTATTGATTCTCAATAAATGTGCAACCGTTACACTTACAAAACAGCAAGTAAAAACAAAATACACAAGTTATTTCTTTGCACTAAAGTAACATTTCTTTATTCAAAATAATCGATCATTGAAAAACGTTATACGCTACAGAATGGAAAAGAGAGTTCGTTTCGCCCAATGGACGAAAAAATGTACGATAAAAAAACCTGGGTTGTTCTGCAAAATAACAATTAAAAAAAGCGTGGCTGGCTGGTAGCCTTTAAAGACGAGTAAATCCGTAACGAAGGGATGAAAGAGCATCGTTCCACAAGTTCACGAAGGTTTCTTCATTATTGGTCACGGGAAAAATTAATTCCGCAATATTGGGACAGATTTTTACTTGGGGATGAAAGCCTTCCATTTCTTTCAGTGAACCTGGATGACGAAAAATTACTTTCAATTGCATTTCACGCCAATTGATTGGAACGTGAAAGAATCCGGTAAGGAATCCATACACTCCCTGCAAGGTGATTTCAGCATTTCTTCCTCGACCTAATTGGGTAATAAATCGTCAAGCTTCTCTTGTTGTTAAATTGTAAGACAAGATAAAACCTTTTGAAATATTTTCGAGGTAGGTCTGAAACCAGGCTTTATTGGCCTTTTCTTGTTCTCTTAGAAAGAAAATAGGCGAAATGGCATAATCCCAGTCAAGAGATTCCATAATAAGTTCCGTTGAAGCACTCATTTTTATGAATGCCGGGTGACAAGCAACATTGTCAAGGATCTAATAATGTAAAGCCATTATAAAAATAATGCCTGGCTTATTATAAAATACTCATTGTTCGAATTTGAATCGTACCTTATTGGCCTCAAGCAAATGCATTCCTAAAATAAATGGGTGGTCTCTGCCATTGGGTGAATTTTTGATTCGTTCGTATGCTTGTAAAACCCAAAAGGGACACACGAAGCACTGAACTACTCCTATAGCTATTAAATTAAAAGGTAATTATAGCATGAATAAAAAAACGCAATTCGAAAAAAGTACCTGCAATTTTTCCCGAGACAAGCAGTTCAGTATTCCAGTCGTCGGGAGAGAAACCAAAATGTGGGAGAAATTACTGTTCCATTCGCAGACAGCTGCTTCAGCCGTGGATATGCAAATTTCTCAAGCATAGTGGTAACTGCAGCCATTTTTGGCCCACCGTGATCAACCACTTCTCTTTGCTTCCTTTCGCCCGAACCATTGTTGAAGAACATTTCGATCAAAATAGGGTTTCGTGATTTCTTTTCAAAATTTGGAGTTTGCAGGGCGTAATTGAAGTCTTCAGTTACGTTATCTTCTCGCAACTGGATAACGTTGCCAAACACGTCAGGAATAAGTTGGGCGTCCTCCTCGGTAAACACCATGATATCGGTTTTGTGTTCAGCAATTAGACGCATCGCTTTAAGAAAAAAAAAATAACAGATGCAATGTCAAGCAAAATTAATTTAGATATAAATATTCCTGCTATTCCCCTTTACTACATATTCCTGCCCATAGCCCATTTCCTGCTTTCCGTCATCCTCGTCCAGCAATGATGTTACATTATTGTTTGGCAAGTTACCAGAAGACTGACGTCGTGTCTCTGCTGCTTTGAAACACTTTTCCCGAAGATAAATTGTATCAGAAGTGCGATCAGGAAGGGCTGGAGGTTTAGTTTCAATGGAAGAGGCAGAAATTGATGAGAAAAAATTCCCTGTTGGGATCTCAAAGTTGGGCTGCGTTTCGGCAACGTCGATAAAAGGAACAGCAATTGCACTGTTAGAGTTATCTTCAAAACTAACTCCATGAAAGTGCTGATGTTCTTCTTTTTCCAAATAATCGTTAAGAGACACACCACTGAGACTTGTGGCTTCATTTTCATCAATGCATCTTCCGTCTACATCTAGTGGTGATCGTGTGCAAACATTTCTTAGGTCGTGTCTATTTTCAGAAAAACAATATCGACACAAGAAATTATCCTCGTCACTTTGGTCTTTGCTTCCGTCTGGAATCACATCTAGATAAAATTCAGGAACAATCTGGACAACACCCGTAAACTTAACGATACAAAAAAAAAATTAGTAAAAAATCTTTAACTACTTTTAATCTTTTTACCCTTTTCAGTCTACCGGCATTTACATAAGGGGTTGACAAATCAAAGTCAAAATACTCCAAATCTTTTGAATTTCCTCGACAGCGATACATGACGAATTGTGAATCGTCTTTAAGAAGTCCACGATATGCCCTGTCAAAACTTTTACATATTATTTATCTTCACATGAAACAGTATCTAGACAATACCTTCTGATAGCTTGAGCTGTTTCCTCAGTGTTCAGATTTGCTGCCATCTTAATCTCTTTGAATGGTTCGTAGAGTTTGCCAATATCTAATTTCTCCTGTTCACTGGTTTTTTGTTTAGACCAATTAGGTCCACCCAATAAGAAGAACTTGACCTTAATAGCTGGTGCAGTAACTAAAAATAATATTTATATTTACTGAAGAAAAATTTTAGAGAGCAAAAAATTAATATATATTACCAGGAGATCTTATGCTTGCCATTCTGGCATTTCGTAGAGCCTTATTTGCAGATCTGGTAACATGTGGAGATGACGACCCGTTGCAGGATTCCATACTTGATGAACTTGAGCCAGCTAAGTTGCTCGGGGTTCGAGGGGTTGTAGCTGCTACTGAGGAATTGGATGGGGACGCTGGTGTGCATTGAGGCATGAATGCTTTGCGATTTTTAGCAAACATAGCAAAACTAAGGGGGTCATTGCCATGCTCTGGAAAATGGAAAAAAAGGAGGAAAATGTAACAAGAAAAAATAGCAGGTGGAAAAGTTAACTTACCGATACATCCCGCCTTATATTTTGTATAAGCTATACTTAAATTGACGAAATCTTCGTCGGTTATTGTAAAAATAAAAATTTAAGAAACAAATTGTGATAAACAGACCCACGATCGAAGAAACTCTTAGGTTGTAGTGACTGAATTCGTCCTGACGGTATTGCCTTTACGCCTTAATGCTCTAGCGGATTTTATGGGGAGAAAAAGCATTCTAACAATATTGCCAACTTCTCGATCTATAAAAATCAAAACATAAATAAATATCTGGAAAAAAAGATTTTTAATAAATAAACAAGTATTTCCAATTTATAACACGTCTTTGAATAATACAATATTTCTACGGTTAAAAAATATTTCTAACAATAAGCGATGGAGTGTTGCGTGAAGTCGCAAGAGGGCACTAGAAAGCATTCCATTTCAAAGTACCCTTTAGTTCGATTTCAGTAAAAACACATTCGATAATACTAATTTTTTTTGTTGAATCAATCGATATCTTGTATTTGATAAACGATCTTAGGGATCGGTCAAACTCCCTAAAATTAACCAAGAATTATTTTGATTGTATCATCAAAATTGGTCGAATTGATTATCAAATTCGATCGAATCAATCTTCGAATTTCATTGAATCAATCATCGATTTTGATCGAATCAAACGTCGAATTCGGTCTTATCGGTCTTTGACAAAGTGGTGCAAAAATTTACCAATCATCAAAATCAGTTTGTTCGATCATTGATTGAGTGGCGCGAATATCGTGCCATACATATCACATCTGAACTAAGAAAAAAATGATCTTTGCTAGTTTCAATATTTTTTCATGAAAATTCATGAAAGTGCATTGCATATCACATCTGAACTAAGAAAAAAATGAACTTTGAAAGTTTAAATATTTTTTCATGAAAATTCATGAAAGTGCATTGCATATCACATCTGAACTAAGAAAAAAATAATCTTTGAAAGTTTCAATATTTTTTCATGAAAATTCATGAAAGTGCATTGCATATCACATCTGAAACTAAGAAAGAAATGATCTTTGAAAGTTTCAATATTTTTTCATGAAAATTCATGAAAGTGCGTTGCATATCACATCTGAACAAAGAAAAAAATGATCTTTGAAAGTTTCAATATTTTTTCATGAAAATTCAATAAAGTGCATTGCATATCACATCTGAACTAAGAAAGAAATGATCTTTGAAAGTTTCAATATTTTTTCATGAAAATTGATTAAAGTGCATTGCATATCACATCTGAACTAAGAAAAAAATGATCTTTGAAAGTTTCAAAATTTTTTCATGAAAATTCATGAAAGTGCATTGCATATCACATCTGAACAAAGAAAAAAATGATCTTTGAAAGGTTTAATATTTTTTCATGAAAATTCATTAAAGTGCATTTCATATCACATCTGAACTAAGAAAAAAATGATCTTTGCTAGTTTCAATATTTTTTCATGAAAATTCATGAAAGTGCATTGCATATCACATCTGAACTAAGAAAAAAATGATCTTTGAAAGTTTCAAAATTTTTTCATGAAAATTCATGAAAGTGCATTGCATATCACATCTGAACAAAGAAAAAAATGATCTTTGAAAGGTTTAATATTTTTTCATGAAAATTCATTAAAGTGCATTGCATATCACATCTGAACTAAGAAAAAAATGATCTTTGCTAGTTTCAATATTTTTTCATGAAAATTCATGAAAGTGCATTGCATATCACATCTGAACTAAGAAAAAAATGATCTTTGCTAGTTTCAATATTTTTTCATGAAAATTCATGAAAGTGCATTGCATATCACATCTAAACTAAGAAAAAAATGATCTTTGAAAGTTTCAAAATTTTTTCATGAAAATTCATGAAAGTGCATTGAATATCACATCTGAACTAAGAAAAAAATGATCTTTGCTAGTTTCAATATTTTTTCATGAAAATTCATGAAAGTGCATTGCATATCACATCTGAACTAAGAAAAAAAATGATCTTTGCTAGTTTCAATATTTTTTCATGAAAATTCATGAAAGTGCATTGCATATCACATCTGAACTAAGAAAAAAATGAACTTTGAAAGTTTAAATATTTTTTCATGAAAATTCATGAAAGTGCATTGCATATCACATCTGAACTAAGAAAAAAATAATCTTTGAAAGTTTCAATATTTTTTCATGAAAATTCATGAAAGTGCATTGCATATCACATCTGAACTAAGAAAGAAATGATCTTTGAAAGTTTCAATATTTTTTCATGAAAATTCATGAAAGTGCGTTGCATATCACATCTGAACAAAGAAAAAAATGATCTTTGAAAGTTTCAATATTTTTTCATGAAAATTCAATAAAGTGCATTGCATATCACATCTGAACTAAGAAAAAAATGATCTTTGAAAGTTTCAAAATTTTTTCATGAAAATTCATGAAAGTGCATTGCATATCACATCTGAACAAAGAAAAAAATGATCTTTGAAAGGTTTAATATTTTTTCATGAAAATTCATTAAAGTGCATTTCATATCACATCTGAACTAAGAAAAAAATGATCTTTGCTAGTTTCAATATTTTTTCATGAAAATTCATGAAAGTGCATTGCATATCACATCTGAACTAAGAAAAAAATGATCTTTGCTATTTTCAATATTTTTTCATGAAAATTCATGAAAGTGCATTGCATATCACATCTGAACTAAGAAAAAAAATGATCTTTGAAAGTTTCAATATTTTTTCATGAAAATTCATGAAAGTGCATTGCATATCACATCTGAACTAAGAAAAAAATAATCTTTGAAAGTTTCAATATTTTTTCATGAAAATTCATGAAAGTGCATTGCATATCAGATCTGAACTAAGAAAGAAATGATCTTTGAAAGTTTCAATATTTTTTCATGAAAATTCATGAAAGTGCATTGCATATCACATCTGAACAAAGAAAAAAAATGATCTTTGAAAGGTTTAATATTTTTTCATGAAAATTCATTAAAGTGCATTTCATATCACATCTGAACTAAGAAAAAAATGATCTTTGCTAGTTTCAATATTTTTTCATGAAAATTCATGAAAGTGCATTGCATATAACATCTGAACTAAGAAAAAAATGATCTTTGAAAGTTTAAATATTTTTTCATGAAAATTCATGAAAGTGCATTGCATATCACATCTGAACTAAGAAAGAAATGATCTTTGAAAGTTTCAATATTTTTTCATGAAAATTCATGAAAGTGCATTGCATATCACATCTGAACTAAGAAAAAAATGATCTTTGCTAGTTTCAATATTTTTTCATGAAAATTCATGAAAGTGCATTGCATATCACATCTAAACTAAGAAAAAAATGATCTTTGAAAGTTTCAAAATTTTTTCATGAAAATTCATGAAAGTGCATTGAATATCACATCTGAACTAAGAAAAAAATGATCTTTGCTAGTTTCAAAATTTTTTCATGAAAATTCATGAAAGTGCATTGCATATCACATCTGAACAAAGAAAAAAATGATCTTTGAAAGGTTTAATATTTTTTCATGAAAATTCATTAAAGTGCATTTCATATCACATCTGAACTAAGAAAAAAATGATCTTTGCTAGTTTCAATATTTTTTCATGAAAATTCATGAAAGTGCATTGCATATCACATCTGAACTAAGAAAAAAATGATCTTTGAAAGTTTCAAAATTTTTTCATGAAAATTCATGAAAGTGCATTGCATATCACATCTGAACAAAGAAAAAAATGATCTTTGAAAGGTTTAATATTTTTTCATGAAAATTCATTAAAGTGCATTGCATATCACATCTGAACTAAGAAAAAAATGATCTTTGCTAGTTTCAATATTTTTTCATGAAAATTCATGAAAGTGCATTGCATATCACATCTGAACTAAGAAAAAAATGATCTTTGCTAGTTTCAATATTTTTTCATGAAAATTCATGAAAGTGCATTGCATATCACATCTAAACTAAGAAAAAAATGATCTTTGAAAGTTTCAAAATTTTTTCATGAAAATTCATGAAAGTGCATTGAATATCACATCTGAACTAAGAAAAAAATGATCTTTGCTAGTTTCAATATTTTTTCATGAAAATTCATGAAAGTGCATTGCATATCACATCTGAACTAAGAAAAAAAATGATCTTTGCTAGTTTCAATATTTTTTCATGAAAATTCATGAAAGTGCATTGCATATCACATCTGAACTAAGAAAAAAATGAACTTTGAAAGTTTAAATATTTTTTCATGAAAATTCATGAAAGTGCATTGCATATCACATCTGAACTAAGAAAAAAATAATCTTTGAAAGTTTCAATATTTTTTCATGAAAATTCATGAAAGTGCATTGCATATCACATCTGAACTTAGAAAGAAATGATCTTTGAAAGTTTCAATATTTTTTCATGAAAATTCATGAAAGTGCGTTGCATATCACATCTGAACAAAGAAAAAAATGATCTTTGAAAGTTTCAATATTTTTTCATGAAAATTCAATAAAGTGCATTGCATTTCACATCTGAACTAAGAAAAAAATGATCTTTGAAAGTTTCAAAATTTTTTCATGAAAATTCATGAAAGTGCATTGCATATCACATCTGAACAAAGAAAAAAATGATCTTTGAAAGGTTTAATATTTTTTCATGAAAATTCATTAAAGTGCATTTCATATCACATCTGAACTAAGAAAAAAATGATCTTTGCTAGTTTCAATATTTTTTCATGAAAATTCATGAAAGTGCATTGCATATCACATCTGAACTAAGAAAAAAATGATCTTTGAAAGTTTCAATATTTTTTCATGAAAATTCAATAAAGTGCATTGCATATCACATCTGAACTAAGAAAAAAATGATCTTTGAAAGTTTCAAAATTTTTTCATGAAAATTCATGAAAGTGCATTGCATATCACATCTGAACAAAGAAAAAAATGATCTTTGAAAGGTTTAATATTTTTTCATGAAAATTCATTAAAGTGCATTTCATATCACATCTGAACTAAGAAAAAAATGATCTTTGCTAGTTTCAATATTTTTTCATGAAAATTCATGAAAGTGCATTGCATATCACATCTGAACTAAGAAAAAAATGATCTTTGCTAGTTTCAATATTTTTTCATGAAAATTCATGAAAGTGCATTGCATATCACATCTGAACTAAGAAAAAAAAATGATCTTTGCTAGTTTCAATATTTTTTCATGAAAATTCATGAAAGTGCATTGCATATAACATCTGAACTAAGAAAAAAATGATCTTTGCTAGTTTCAATATTTTTTCATGAAAATTCATGAAAGTGCATTGCATATAACATCTGAACTAAGAAAAAAATGATCTTTGCTAGTTTCAATATTTTTTCATGAAAATTCATGAAAGTGCATTGCATATCACATCTGAACTAAGAAAAAAATGATCTTTGCTATTTTCAATATTTTTTCATGAAAATTCATGAAAGTGCATTGCATATCACATCTGAACTAAGAAAAAAATGATCTTTGAAAGTTTCAATATTTTTTCATGAAAATTCATGAAAGTGCATTGCATATCACATCTGAACTAAGAAAAAAATAATCTTTGAAAGTTTCAATATTTTTTCATGAAAATTCATGAAAGTGCATTGCATATCAGATCTGAACTAAGAAAGAAATGATCTTTGAAAGTTTCAATATTTTTTCATGAAAATTCATGAAAGTGCATTGCATATCACATCTGAACAAAGAAAAAAATGATCTTTGAAAGGTTTAATATTTTTTCATGAAAATTCATTAAAGTGCATTTCATATCACATCTGAACTAAGAAAAAAATGATCTTTGCTAGTTTCAATATTTTTTCATGAAAATTCATTAAAGTGCATTGCATATCACATCTGAACTAAGAAAAAAATGATCTTTGCTAGTTTCAATGTTTTTTCATGAAAATTCATGAAAGTGCATTGCATATCACATCTGAACTAAGAAAAAAATGATCTTTGCTAGTTTCAATATTTTTTCATGAAAATTCATGAAAGTGCATTGCATATCACATCTAAACTAAGAAAAAAATGATCTTTGAAAGTTTCAAAATTTTTTCATGAAAATTCATGAAAGTGCATTGAATATCACATCTGAACTAAGAAAAAAATGATCTTTGCTAGTTTCAATATTTTTTCATGAAAATTCATGAAAGTGCATTGCATATCACATCTGAACTAAGAAAAAAAATGATCTTTGCTAGTTTCAATATTTTTTCATGAAAATTCATGAAAGTGCATTGCATATCACATCTGAACTAAGAAAAAAATGAATCTTTGAAAGTTTAAATATTTTTTCATGAAAATTCATGAAAGTGCATTGCATATCACATCTGAACTAAGAAAAAAATAATCTTTGAAAGTTTCAATATTTTTTCATGAAAATTCATGAAAGTGCATTGCATATCACATCTGAACTAAGAAAGAAATGATCTTTGAAAGTTTCAATATTTTTTCATGAAAATTCATGAAAGTGCAGTTGCATATCACATCTGAACTAAAGAAAAAAATGATCTTTGAAAGTTTCAATATTTTTTCATGAAAATTCAATAAAGTGCATTGCATATCACATCTGAACTAAGAAAAAAATGATCTTTGAAAGTTTCAAAATTTTTTCATGAAAATTCATGAAAGTGCATTGCATATCACATCTGAACAAAGAAAAAAATGATCTTTGAAAGGTTTAATATTTTTTCATGAAAATTCATTAAAGTGCATTTCATATCACATCTGAACTAAGAAAAAAATGATCTTTGCTAGTTTCAATATTTTTTCATGAAAATTCATGAAAGTGCATTGCATATCACATCTGAACTAAGAAAAAAATGATCTTTGCTATTTTCAATATTTTTTCATGAAAATTCATGAAAGTGCATTGCATATCACATCTGAACTAAGAAAAAAATGATCTTTGAAAGTTTCAATATTTTTTCATGAAAATTCATGAAAGTGCATTGCATATCACATCTGAACTAAGAAAAAAATGATCTTTGAAAGTTTCAATATTTTTTCATGAAAATTCATGAAAGTGCATTGCATATCACATCTGAACTAAGAAAAAAATAATCTTTGAAAGTTTCAATATTTTTTCATGAAAATTCATGAAAGTGCATTGCATATCAGATCTGAACTAAGAAAGAAATGATCTTTGAAAGTTTCAATATTTTTTCATGAAAATTCATGAAAGTGCATTGCATATCACATCTGAACAAAGAAAAAAATGATCTTTGAAAGGTTTAATATTTTTTCATGAAAATTCATTAAAGTGCATTTCATATCACATCTGAACTAAGAAAAAAATGATCTTTGCTAGTTTCAATATTTTTTCATGAAAATTCATGAAAGTGCATTGCATATAACATCTGAACTAAGAAAAAAATGATCTTTGAAAGTTTAAATATTTTTTCATGAAAATTCATGAAAGTGCATTGCATATCACATCTGAACTAAGAAAGAAATGATCTTTGAAAGTTTCAATATTTTTTCATGAAAATTCATGAAAGTGCATTGCATATCACATCTGAACTAAGAAAAAAATGATCTTTGCTAGTTTCAATATTTTTTCATGAAAATTCATGAAAGTGCATTGCATATCACATCTAAACTAAGAAAAAAATGATCTTTGAAAGTTTCAAAATTTTTTCATGAAAATTCATGAAAGTGCATTGAATATCACATCTGAACTAAGAAAAAAATGATCTTTGCTAGTTTCAAAATTTTTTCATGAAAATTCATGAAAGTGCATTGCATATCACATCTGAACAAAGAAAAAAATGATCTTTGAAAGGTTTAATATTTTTTCATGAAAATTCATTAAAGTGCATTTCATATCACATCTGAACTAAGAAAAAAATGATCTTTGCTAGTTTCAATATTTTTTCATGAAAATTCATGAAAGTGCATTGCATATCACATCTGAACTAAGAAAAAAATGATCTTTGAAAGTTTCAAAATTTTTTCATGAAAATTCATGAAAGTGCATTGCATATCACATCTGAACAAAGAAAAAAATGATCTTTGAAAGGTTTAATATTTTTTCATGAAAATTCATTAAAGTGCATTGCATATCACATCTGAACTAAGAAAAAAATGATCTTTGCTAGTTTCAATATTTTTTCATGAAAATTCATGAAAGTGCATTGCATATCACATCTGAACTAAGAAAAAAATGATCTTTGAAAGTTTCAATATTTTTTCATGAAAATTCATGAAAGTGCATTGCATATCACATCTGAACTAAGAAAAAAATAATCTTTGAAAGTTTCAATATTTTTTCATGAAAATTCATGAAAGTGCATTGCATATCAGATCTGAACTAAGAAAGAAATGATCTTTGAAAGTTTCAATATTTTTTCATGAAAATTCATGAAAGTGCATTGCATATCACATCTGAACAAAGAAAAAAATGATCTTTGAAAGGTTTAATATTTTTTCATGAAAATTCATTAAAGTGCATTTCATATCACATCTGAACTAAGAAAAAAAATGATCTTTGCTAGTTTCAATATTTTTTCATGAAAATTCATGAAAGTGCATTGCATATAACATCTGAACTAAGAAAAAAATGATCTTTGAAAGTTTAAATATTTTTTCATGAAAATTCATGAAAGTGCATTGCATATCACATCTGAACTAAGAAAGAAATGATCTTTGAAAGTTTCAATATTTTTTCATGAAAATTCATGAAAGTGCATTGCATATCACATCTGAACTAAGAAAAAAATGATCTTTGCTAGTTTCAATATTTTTTCATGAAAATTCATGAAAGTGCATTGCATATCACATCTAAACTAAGAAAAAAATGATCTTTGAAAGTTTCAAAATTTTTTCATGAAAATTCATGAAAGTGCATTGAATATCACATCTGAACTAAGAAAAAAATGATCTTTGCTAGTTTCAAAATTTTTTCATGAAAATTCATGAAAGTGCATTGCATATCACATCTGAACAAAGAAAAAAATGATCTTTGAAAGGTTTAATATTTTTTCATGAAAATTCATTAAAGTGCATTTCATATCACATCTGAACTAAGAAAAAAATGATCTTTGCTAGTTTCAATATTTTTTCATGAAAATTCATGAAAGTGCATTGCATATCACATCTGAACTAAGAAAAAAATGATCTTTGAAAGTTTCAAAATTTTTTCATGAAAATTCATGAAAGTGCATTGCATATCACATCTGAACAAAGAAAAAAATGATCTTTGAAAGGTTTAATATTTTTTCATGAAAATTCATTAAAGTGCATTGCATATCACATCTGAACTAAGAAAAAAATGATCTTTGCTAGTTTCAATATTTTTTCATGAAAATTCATGAAAGTGCATTGCATATCACATCTGAACTAAGAAAAAAATGATCTTTGCTAGTTTCAATATTTTTTCATGAAAATTCATGAAAGTGCATTGCATATCACATCTAAACTAAGAAAAAAATGATCTTTGAAAGTTTCAAAATTTTTTCATGAAAATTCATGAAAGTGCATTGAATATCACATCTGAACTAAGAAAAAAATGATCTTTGCTAGTTTCAATATTTTTTCATGAAAATTCATGAAAGTGCATTGCATATCACATCTGAACTAAGAAAAAAAATGATCTTTGCTAGTTTCAATATTTTTTCATGAAAATTCATGAAAGTGCATTGCATATCACATCTGAACTAAGAAAAAAATAATCTTTGAAAGTTTCAATATTTTTTCATGAAAATTCATGAAAGTGCATTGCATATCAGATCTGAACTAAGAAAGAAATGATCTTTGAAAGTTTCAATATTTTTTCATGAAAATTCATGAAAGTGCATTGCATATCACATCTGAACAAAGAAAAAAATGATCTTTGAAAGGTTTAATATTTTTTCATGAAAATTCATTAAAGTGCATTTCATATCACATCTGAACTAAGAAAAAAATGATCTTTGCTAGTTTCAATATTTTTTCATGAAAATTCATGAAAGTGCATTGCATATAACATCTGAACTAAGAAAAAAATGATCTTTGAAAGTTTAAATATTTTTTCATGAAAATTCATGAAAGTGCATTGCATATCACATCTGAACTAAGAAAGAAATGATCTTTGAAAGTTTCAATATTTTTTCATGAAAATTCATGAAAGTGCATTGCATATCACATCTGAACTAAGAAAAAAATGATCTTTGCTAGTTTCAATATTTTTTCATGAAAATTCATGAAAGTGCATTGCATATCACATCTAAACTAAGAAAAAAATGATCTTTGAAAGTTTCAAAATTTTTTCATGAAAATTCATGAAAGTGCATTGAATATCACATCTGAACTAAGAAAAAAATGATCTTTGCTAGTTTCAAATATTTTTTCATGAAAATTCATGAAAGTGCATTGCATATCACATCTGAACAAAGAAAAAAATGATCTTTGAAAGGTTTAATATTTTTTCATGAAAATTCATTAAAGTGCATTTCATATCACATCTGAACTAAGAAAAAAATGATCTTTGCTAGTTTCAATATTTTTTCATGAAAATTCATGAAAGTGCATTGCATATCACATCTGAACTAAGAAAAAAATGATCTTTGAAAGTTTCAAAATTTTTTCATGAAAATTCATGAAAGTGCATTGCATATCACATCTGAACAAAGAAAAAAATGATCTTTGAAAGGTTTAATATTTTTTCATGAAAATTCATTAAAGTGCATTGCATATCACATCTGAACTAAGAAAAAAATGATCTTTGCTAGTTTCAATATTTTTTCATGAAAATTCATGAAAGTGCATTGCATATCACATCTGAACTAAGAAAAAAATGATCTTTGCTAGTTTCAATATTTTTTCATGAAAATTCATGAAAGTGCATTGCATATCACATCTAAACTAAGAAAAAAATGATCTTTGAAAGTTTCAAAATTTTTTCATGAAAATTCATGAAAGTGCATTGAATATCACATCTGAACTAAGAAAAAAATGATCTTTGCTAGTTTCAATATTTTTTCATGAAAATTCATGAAAGTGCATTGCATATCACATCTGAACTAAGAAAAAAAATGATCTTTGCTAGTTTCAATATTTTTTCATGAAAATTCATGAAAGTGCATTGCATATCACATCTGAACTAAGAAAAAAATGAACTTTGAAAGTTTAAATATTTTTTCATGAAAATTCATGAAAGTGCATTGCATATCACATCTGAACTAAGAAAAAAATAATCTTTGAAAGTTTCAATATTTTTTCATGAAAATTCATGAAAGTGCATTGCATATCACATCTGAACTAAGAAAGAAATGATCTTTGAAAGTTTCAATATTTTTTCATGAAAATTCATGAAAGTGCGTTGCATATCACATCTGAACAAAGAAAAAAATGATCTTTGAAAGTTTCAATATTTTTTCATGAAAATTCAATAAAGTGCATTGCATATCACATCTGAACTAAGAAAAAAATGATCTTTGAAAGTTTCAAAATTTTTTCATGAAAATTCATGAAAGTGCATTGCATATCACATCTGAACAAAGAAAAAAATGATCTTTGAAAGGTTTAATATTTTTTCATGAAAATTCATTAAAGTGCATTTCATATCACATCTGAACTAAGAAAAAAATGATCTTTGCTAGTTTCAATATTTTTTCATGAAAATTCATGAAAGTGCATTGCATATCACATCTGAACTAAGAAAAAAATGATCTTTGAAAGTTTCAATATTTTTTCATGAAAATTCAATAAAGTGCATTGCATATCACATCTGAACTAAGAAAAAAATGATCTTTGAAAGTTTCAAAATTTTTTCATGAAAATTCATGAAAGTGCATTGCATATCACATCTAAACTAAGAAAAAAATGATCTTTGAAAGTTTCAAAATTTTTTCATGAAAATTCATGAAAGTGCATTGAATATCACATCTGAACTAAGAAAAAAATGATCTTTGCTAGTTTCAATATTTTTTCATGAAAATTCATGAAAGTGCATTGCATATCACATCTGAACTAAGAAAAAAAATGATCTTTGCTAGTTTCAATATTTTTTCATGAAAATTCATGAAAGTGCATTGCATATAACATCTGAACTAAGAAAAAAATGATCTTTGCTAGTTTCAATATTTTTTCATGAAAATTCATGAAAGTGCATTGCATATAACATCTGAACTAAGAAAAAAATGATCTTTGCTAGTTTCAATATTTTTTCATGAAAATTCATGAAAGTGCATTGCATATCACATCTGAACTAAGAAAAAAATGATCTTTGCTATTTTCAATATTTTTTCATGAAAATTCATGAAAGTGCATTGCATATCACATCTGAACTAAGAAAAAAATGATCTTTGAAAGTTTCAATATTTTTTCATGAAAATTCATGAAAGTGCATTGCATATCACATCTGAACTAAGAAAAAAAATAATCTTTGAAAGTTTCAATATTTTTTCATGAAAATTCATGAAAGTGCATTGCATATCAGATCTGAACTAAGAAAGAAATGATCTTTGAAAGTTTCAATATTTTTTCATGAAAATTCATGAAAGTGCATTGCATATCACATCTGAACAAAGAAAAAAATGATCTTTGAAAGGTTTAATATTTTTTCATGAAAATTCATTAAAGTGCATTTCATATCACATCTGAACTAAGAAAAAAATGATCTTTGCTAGTTTCAATATTTTTTCATGAAAATTCATGAAAGTGCATTGCATATAACATCTGAACTAAGAAAAAAATGATCTTTGAAAGTTTAAATATTTTTTCATGAAAATTCATGAAAGTGCATTGCATATCACATCTGAACTAAGAAAGAAATGATCTTTGAAAGTTTCAATATTTTTTCATGAAAATTCATGAAAGTGCATTGCATATCACATCTGAACTAAGAAAAAAATGATCTTTGCTAGTTTCAATATTTTTTCATGAAAATTCATGAAAGTGCATTGCATATCACATCTAAACTAAGAAAAAAATGATCTTTGAAAGTTTCAAAATTTTTTCATGAAAATTCATGAAAGTGCATTGAATATCACATCTGAACTAAGAAAAAAATGATCTTTGCTAGTTTCAATATTTTTTCATGAAAATTCATGAAAGTGCATTGCATATCACATCTGAACTAAGAAAAAAAATGATCTTTGCTAGTTTCAATATTTTTTCATGAAAATTCATGAAAGTGCATTGCATATAACATCTGAACTAAGAAAAAAATGATCTTTGCTAGTTTCAATATTTTTTCATGAAAATTCATGAAAGTGCATTGCATATAACATCTGAACTAAGAAAAAAATGATCTTTGCTAGTTTCAATATTTTTTAATGAAAATTCATGAAAGTGCATTGCATATCACATCTGAACTAAGAAAAAAATGATCTTTGCTAGTTTCAATATTTTTTCATGAAAATTCATGAAAGTGCATTGCATATCACATCTGAACTAAGAAAAAAATGAACTTTGAAAGTTTAAATATTTTTTCATGAAAATTCATGAAAGTGCATTGCATATCACATCTGAACTAAGAAAAAAATAATCTTTGAAAGTTTCAATATTTTTTCATGAAAATTCATGAAAGTGCATTGCATATCACATCTGAACTAAGAAAGAAATGATCTTTGAAAGTTTCAATATTTTTTCATGAAAATTCATGAAAGTGCGTTGCATATCACATCTGAACAAAGAAAAAAATGATCTTTGAAAGTTTCAATATTTTTTCATGAAAATTCATAAAGTGCATTGCATATCACATCTGAACTAAGAAAGAAATGATCTTTGAAAGTTTCAATATTTTTTCATGAAAATTGATTAAAGTGCATTGCATATCACATCTGAACAAAGAAAAAAATGATCTTTGAAAGGTTTAATATTTTTTCATGAAAATTCATTAAAGTGCATTTCATATCACATCTGAACTAAGAAAAAAATGATCTTTGCTAGTTTCAATATTTTTTCATGAAAATTCATGAAAGTGCATTGCATATCACATCTGAACTAAGAAAAAAATGATCTTTGAAAGTTTCAAAATTTTTTCATGAAAATTCATGAAAGTGCATTGCATATCACATCTGAACAAAGAAAAAAATGATCTTTGAAAGGTTTAATATTTTTTCATGAAAATTCATTAAAGTGCATTGCATATCACATCTGAACTAAGAAAAAAATGATCTTTGCTAGTTTCAATATTTTTTCATGAAAATTCATGAAAGTGCATTGCATATCACATCTGAACTAAGAAAAAAATGATCTTTGCTAGTTTCAATATTTTTTTCATGAAAATTCATGAAAGTGCATTGCATATCACATCTAACTAAGAAAAAAATGATCTTTGAAAGTTTCAAAATTTTTTCATGAAAATTCATGAAAGTGCATTGAATATCACATCTGAACTAAGAAAAAAATGATCTTTGCTAGTTTCAATATTTTTTCATGAAAATTCATGAAAGTGCATTGCATATCACATCTGAACTAAGAAAAAAAATGATCTTTGCTAGTTTCAATATTTTTTCATGAAAATTCATGAAAGTGCATTGCATATAACATCTGAACTAAGAAAAAAATGATCTTTGCTAGTTTCAATATTTTTTCATGAAAATTCATGAAAGTGCATTGCATATAACATCTGAACTAAGAAAAAAATGATCTTTGCTAGTTTCAATATTTTTTCATGAAAATTCATGAAAGTGCATTGCATATCACATCTGAACTAAGAAAAAAATGATCTTTGCTAGTTTCAATATTTTTTCATGAAAATTCATGAAAGTGCATTGCATATCACATCTGAACTAAGAAAAAAATGAACTTTGAAAGTTTAAATATTTTTTCATGAAAATTCATGAAAGTGCATTGCATATCACATCTGAACTAAGAAAAAAATAATCTTTGAAAGTTTCAATATTTTTTCATGAAAATTCATGAAAGTGCATTGCATATCACATCTGAAACTAAGAAAGAAATGATCTTTGAAAGTTTCAATATTTTTTCATGAAAATTCATGAAAGTGCAGTTGCATATCACATCTGAACTAAAGAAAAAAATGATCTTTGAAAGTTTCAATATTTTTTCATGAAAATTCAATGAAAGTGCATTGCATATCACATCTGAACTAAGAAAAAAATGATCTTTGCTAGTTTCAATATTTTTCATGAAAATTCATGAAAGTGCATTGCATATAACATCTGAACTAAGAAAAAAATGATCTTTGCTAGTTTCAATATTTTTTCATGAAAATTCATGAAAGTGCATTGCATATCAACATCTGAACTAACAAAAAAATGATCTTTGCTAGTTTAAATATTTTTTCATGAAAATTCATGAAAGTCGCATTGAATATCACATCTGAACTAAGAAAAAAATGATCTTTGCTAAGTTTCAATATTTTTTCATGAAAATTGATTAAAGTGCATTGCATATCACATCTGAACTAAGAAAAAAATGATCTTTGAAAGTTTCAAATATTTTTTCATGAAAATTCATGAAAGTGCATTGCATATCACATCTTAACAAAGAAAAAAATGATCTTTGAAAGGTTTAATATTTTTTCAGGAAAATTCATTAAAGTGCATTGCATATCACATCTGAACTAAGAAAAAAATGATCTTTGCTAGTTTCAATATTTTTTCATGAAAATTCATGAAAGTGCATTGCATATCACATCTGAACTAAGAAAAAAATGATCTTTGAAAGTTTCAAATATTTTTTCATGAAAATTCAATGAAAGTGCATTGCATATCACATCTGAACTAAGA